>JAWRVF010000667.1:169675-202480 GCA_036785485.1 Physcomitrellopsis africana
CATCTGATGAAGAGGGGCTGAGACTTTGTTCAACCACCCAAGTCGGAGAATCCCTTCAATCCTTTTGATATTTAAGATGCTTATATAAACTTGAGTAATCTTTCTATGAAAACAAAAATAAATAAATTTGAAGCTTTTAAGAAAGTTTTATGATCCGTGAAGTGTCAAGAGAGAAAATCGTTGTTAGGGTTTGAAGAGTAGAATCAACTAGCTATAAAATCTGGAGTTTGAGAGGCATCATGCAAAATTTTAGAAAAGTTAGATGATGGAGTGAGCTTTCTAAAAAGCTATTGCATGTCCAATTTGGAGAAGGGAAGTGATCACAACAAAGGCTGAAGTGAAGAGAGCTTTGCTACCTTTGCATTTGCTTGAGAAATTTTAGTGCCTACTTCTTTTAGCCATAACTTTTAAACGGTAAGTCATCTATTTGTGAAATTTTGATATGTTTTACAATGGATTATTGGCTTTCCATAGGCTATAAGCACGCTTGATTCGACTTTTGGATGAATTTTTAGTGATTTATTCAGTTTCAGCTTGTTGTATAACTTGTATTCCTCATATGCGGTTGTATTTTGAGGTATACTTGAATACATACACACTTTGCTTATACCTTTTATACAAGTATATATACTTGTATTTATACAAGTTTATATACTTGTATTTATATCAAGTATATATACTTATATATATATCAAGTATTTATACAAGTATTTTATAAGTATTATACATAATATTTGTACAAGTATTTATATAAGTATTATGCCAAGGATTATATAAGTATTTATACAAGTATTTATATAAGTATTATTCAAGTATTTATACTTTATATTTGTGTAAGATTTGTACAAATATAATTTGATAGCTTGAACAAATATTGTGCAAGTATAGAACCTACTTGTATGGCTTCCTTTGATGTTTCCTACTAATTCTAGTAGCAGCTAGGAACCTGGCGTTTTCCCAAGGTGAAATCTCCCTATCCAACAACGGTCACGAGATGCGCAACTCCTTCGAGGAAATAATGCCACTCGTGGAAAGAATCCTCTAAAGCAAGGAATTCCTTATCATGAATCTTGTAGTTAATCTCAGCCGCAGAAAACTTCCATGAATAGAATGCAACCGGATGAGGCTTATTGTTGATGTCCATTTGCGAAAGTATGGCTTCTATAGCAAAATCCGAAGCATCGGTTTCCAAATAAAAAGCCTATGGAAAGTTTGGATGTACCAAGATTAGAGCTGTAGTAAATGCCGTTTTAAGATTTTGAAATGCTTTTTTTGCTAGAGGTTTTCATTCGAGCTTATCCTTACATTTTAATTGAGTGAGTGGAGCAGCAACTTGAGAATAATTCTCGATGAAGATTCGATAGAAGTTAGCAAAGCCAAGAAAACATTGTATGTCTTTATTCATCTTTAGAACTTCCTAGGACACAATTGCTTCCATTTTCTTGGGATCCATCTTCAAGCCTACCGTAGTTGCAATAAATCCTAAAAACTCCATCTGAGTTTGGTGAAATAAGCACTTCTCTAACTTGGCGAAGAGTCCTTGCTCGCATAGTTTTTTGAGTACCAAACGAATGTGCTTCTTATACTCTTCTTCATTCTCAAAAAATATCAAGATATCATCCAAATAGATGACAATAAAATCATCTAGATATTCTCAAAAAATATCATTCTTCATGTGTTGAAAGATCGCCGGAGCATTGGTAAGACCAAATGGCATGACATTATATTCAAAATGACCACACCTTGTACGAAAAGCTATCTTCCATTCGTCTCCTTCTTTGATTTGCACAAGGTTGTAAGCTCCCCTTAGATCAATCTTTGTAAAGATCTTTGCCAGTCCAGGTTGTTCTAGAAGATTAGAGATCAAAGATAATGGATAGCAATTCTTCTTTGTCACCTTGTTGAGACCTTGATAGTCTACGCACATCCATAGTGAGCCATCCTTCTTCTTCACAAATAATAAGATATTATAAGTATAATACTTATAAGATTGGTGCCCCAATTGGCAACTTTGAATGACAAATGAAGTTCTTGGCTAGGTTCTCGTTAATATATTTCTGCAACTCAGCCAACTCCATCTGCGATAGGTTGTAGATTGGGCCAAAAGGCGATTGTGCTCCTTCTTGTAATTCTATAATCCCGTTTTATTGGTCGATGTCTTTGGTAGCATGCTCAAAGATTATTCTTTAGAATATTCTGAAATGATCTGTGTTACGTTGCAATTAGCACCAACTTGGAATCCCTCCACTGCTTGAAGTTGTATAATGACCAATGGGCGTATTCTTCCTTGCATGATCTTACAAATGTTCTTACTCCAATGAACAAGGATTTTTTTGGTTTGGGGTCTTTTTCCAAGCTTGTCCTTAAGTTGTTCTATGGGAAATGTTATCCTCCGCTATCGGGTAGAGAGAATTCACCTTGAAAAAACGCCGGGTTCCTAGCTGCTACTAGAACTAGTAGGGAACATGAGAGGAAGCCGTGTAAGTATCTTCTATACTTGCACAATATTTGTTCAAGCTTTTAAATTATACTTGTATTATACTTGTATAAGTCTTGTACAAATATAAAATATAAACACTTGAATAATACTCATGTGCAACCTGTAAATACTTATATAACTTGGTATAATACTTGATAAATACTTATATAAGTCGATAATCCTGAGATAATACTTTCCATGAATAATCCTTGGTATAATACTTATATAAATACTTGTACAAATATTATGTATAATACTTATAAAAATACTTATATAAATACTTGATATAAATACAAGTATCTATACTTGTATAAAAGGTATAAGCAAAGTGTGTATGTATTCAAGTATATCTCAAAATACAACCGCATATGAGGAATACAAGTTATACAATAAGCTGAAACTAAATAAATCACTAAAAATTCATCCAAAAGTTGAATCAAGTGTGCTTATAGCCTATGAAAAGCCAATAATTCATTATAAAACATATCAAAATTTCACAAATAGATGACTTACCGTTTAAAAGTTATGGCTAAAAGAAGTAGGCGCTAAAATTTCCAAGCAAATGCAAAGGCAGCAAAGCTCTTCTTCACTTCAACCTTTGTTGTGATCACTTCCCTTCTCCAAATTGGACATGCAATAGCTTTTTAGAAAGCTCACTCCATCACCTAACTTGTTATAAAATTTCGCATGCATGCCTCTCAAACTCCAGATTTTGTAGCTAGTCGATTCTACTCTTCAAACCCTAGCAACAATTTTCCTCTTTGACACTTCATGGCTCATAAAACTTTCATCAAAGCTCCAAATGTATTGATTTTTGTTTTTGTGGAAGGCTTACACAAGCTACTATAAGCACCTAAAATATCAAAAGGATTGAAGAGATTGTCCGACTTGGGTGGTTGAACAAAGTCTCTGCCCCTCTTCGTCGGGTGGCAGCAAACCCTTTCCCACTCTCAAGCTCACAACTTTTGCTTTCCAACTCCAAATACTACAAGAAATGTCTTGATAGAAAGCTAACACAATTTTCCACACTCTCTATAAATTTCACTAAGAAAGAGTCGAAATCAAACTTGCAGTAGCAGCTCGAAGTTTCTGCCCCTCTTCATCGGGTGGCAGCAAACCTCACTCTACTAAAACAAGCATAACTATTTGCTCACAACTCCAAAACAAGCAAGTGAGTAGGTTCTAGAATCCTCACAATTTGAAGAACTCACCCACCAATTTTCATTACAATTCCTTCTATCTCCTCGGAGCTATCTCTCTCCAAAGTTCACCACTCAAAATTGCCTCTTCTCTCGGTCTAGCTAGAGGAGTATATCTCCCTTTCTTTCCATATTAGACTATGAGACGCCCACATGGGCAGCCAAATCCTATTGGATGGGCCTTATTCACCCCATGCTCTTCTTTCTTACCCCTCACAAGGTCCATTCTATCTCAAAAGTCAACAAGAAAGGTAAAACAACCTTTATTTTTCTTCTAATTACAAAAGAGTCTATTCTAGGATATAAATAAGATAGGAATAAAACAAATAGCCATCTGAATATACTAACTAAGTGGCTATAATAAATCCTCTCCTTATAATATCTTCTAAAATAACCTCTAGCACTCACACATATATTAACAATAGATACAAGATATTTAATATTTTTATACACTGCACGTAAATGCAGTATGACAACGGTCCCTATTGTAGCTGGACAAATTCATTTTTTGACATGTTGTTTTTTTTAATAGCCATACTCCTCATTTTGTAGTTGTGTCATTTCTTTAGACAATGTTGAGCAGTGTGCTTAGGTTCTCTACAATATGAACATAATCATCCTTGACAATGCCAAATCTTTTCTTATTCATTAAGAAGTTTAAAACATACTGCATCAAAATATCACAAATAGATGACTTACCGTTTAAAAGTTATGGCTAAAAGAAGTAGGCACTAAAATTTCTAAGCGAATGCAAAGGCAGCAAAGCTCCTCTTCACTTCAGCCTTTGTTGTGATCACTTCCCTTCTCCAAATTGGACATGCAATAGCTTTTTAGAAAGCTCACTTCATCATCTAACTTATTCTAAAATTTTGCATGTATGCCTCTCAAACTCCAGATTTTGTAGCTAATTGATTCTACTCTTCAAACCCTAACAACAATTTTCCCTCTTTGACACTTTACGGGTCATAAAAATTTCATCAAAGCTCCAAATGTATTGATTTTTGTTTTTTTAGAATGCTTACACAAGCTACTATAAGCACCTAAAGTATCAAAAAGATTGAAGAGACTGTCCAACTTGGGTGGTTGAACAAAGTCTCTACCCCTCTTCGTCGGATGGCAACAAACCCTTTCTCACTCTCAAGCTCACAACTTTTGCTTTCCAACTCCAAATGCTATAAGAAATGTCTTGATAGAAAACTAGCACAATTTTCCACACTTTCTATAAATTTTATTGAGAAAGAGTTGAAATCAAACTTGCAGTGGCAGCTCGAAGTTTCTGCCCCTCTTCGTCAGGTGGCAGCAAATCCGATTCTACTATAACAAGCATAATTTTTTGTTCACAACTCCAAAACAAGCAAGTGAGTAGGTTCTAGAATCCTCACAACTTGAAGAACACACCTATCAATTTTCATTACAAACAATTCTATCTCCTCGGAGCTATCTCTCTGCAAAGTTCACAACTCAAAACTCCTTGCAATCCTAGGTCTAGCAAGAGGAGTATATCTCCCTTTCTTTCCATATTAGACTATGACATGCCCACATGGGCAGCCAAATCCTATTGGATAGGCCTTATTCACCCCATGCTCTTCTTTCTTATCCCTCACAAGGTCCATTCTACCTCAAAGTCAACAAGAAAGGTAAAACAACCTTTATTTTTCTTCTAATTATAAAAGAGTCTATTCTAGGATATAAATAAGGTAGGAACAAAACAAATAGCCATCTTAATTCACTAACTAAGTGGCTATATTAAATCCTCTCCTTATAATATCTTCTAAAATAATCTCTAGCACTCACACATATATTAACAATAGATACAAGATATTTAATATTTTTATACACTGCACGTAAATGCAGTATGACATTGCAACCTCCAATCTATGGATGCATTATATTTTTCCAACCAAGAAAGACCAAGAATAATAAGATTTGATGGGGTGCTAATAATATTGAAACTAATATAACTACTATGGTGTTTAAACGTCACCTCTATAGGTCCTGATTCATGGGTGACACTACTAGATAATAAAGGTAGGTCCATCTATTATTTCTACATGAACAAGTTTGAATTTCTGTACTAGGAGAATTTTGTGACGCTTAGCAAATTCTTGGTCTAAGAAACAAGCAGATGCTCTTGAATCTAATAAGGCTAAGGTTTTTAGTTTTTGAGGACCAAAAGACAAATGAATTGTAAAACAACAGGCAGGTCGAGTAGAAAGAGAGGAACCTGGTATTGATTTGTCCAATCGCACGGTTCCTATTGTGGCTGGGCATCCTTATTTTTCTGAATAAGTATATCTCTATTCTTCATGCTGCATCCATTTTGCTTCTTAGGACAGCTTCCAGCTCTATGGCCTTCTCTATCGTAATAAAAACACAAACCTTTTTCCATACGCTGCTTCTTTTCTTTTGGAGTAAGGAATTTGACACGTACCATATCAATCTGCATGTCCTTTGTCTCCGATTGTGAATTTAGACTACTTGCCAATATAATTACGCAGTGACGACTTGTATATTGTCTGGAGCGTTGGTCTTGGCGACATTGAAATAGGCAGTTATCGCACTTCACAGCTTGGCTAATGGCTTCGTTGAGCATTCATGGATCAAGAAGAGATAACAACAAATATTTCACGTCGTCCCTTAGACCCCAATAGAATTGATTCATCAATGTTTCTTCATCCCAATTGATGTCGCATGCCAATTGCCTGAAATTTAATACATAGACTCATGTAGAGCGAGTCCTTTGTCGTAGCGATCAAATTTTTATTGTAGCCCACCAAGCCTTGTCATGCTCACCAAATGCTTCTACAAATGCCTCCAAAAAAGTCTCAAAGTTGTTCAAAATTGGTGATCCTTTTTCAAATAGAGGAGCAAACCACGATAGAGCTTGTCCCGTAAGCAAAGTTCCAACCAATCCAACGTGTGATTCCTTCGTCGGATAACGTTCGGGTTGTAGAGTTGTTATTAATTTGATTTGATTGATAAGCATGCTTGATTCGACTTTTGGATGAATTTTTGGAAGTATAATTCAAGTATAACTTGAAAGCTTGAATAAATATTGTGTAAGTATAGAACATACTTGCACGGCTTCCTCTCATGTTCCCTGCTAGTTCTAGTAGCAGCTAGGAACCCGACGTTTTCCCAAGGCAAATTCTCTCTACCCGACACCGTGTAGTTGGAACCTTGTACAATTTCTAATAAAGGTTCTATTCTTTCCTCAGAACCCTCTCCTTGTTTTATAATAGATACACATTTAGGACCAAAAAATTACAAAGTCTTTATTTTATTAGATTCAAAAGCCTCAACATACTTTCTAGATGAATAATTTGTTAAAAATTATAAAATACCTTTAGTACTGAAAACTAAATCCGTACATGTAGAAGTCATAGATGATCATCTATTGCCTTTTGGAGATGTCACTCATGAAACCCGTCCTATAAAAGTAACAATAGATGGTAATAATAGCTAAGTAATCTTTAAGATAATTAAATCTCCATCTAATCCAGTTATTTTAGATTTATCATGGCTAGAAAAATATAACCCTCAAATAGATTGGAATTCTCATAGACTTGACTTTTTTCAAAACATTATTAAACATCCTGCCAACCAAGTAAAAAGCTATAAGTCTAGTATAATTAAACCTGTACTTATAGATGCAAAAACTTTTATACACGCAGCAAAAGAAGGATCAACTTTTGCTATTTATGCCACACCCATTTCTAATGGTGGAAAGACTTTAAGTGACATTCCAAGCCAATATTTGGATTATCAAGACGTTTTTGAAAAAAAGAATATAAATATTCTTTCAGAGCATTGTCCATATGATTGTTCAATTGATCTTAAAGAGGAAGCTCAGCCTGTATTTGGACCAATCTATAACTTTTGACAAAACAAGCTGGCTCAACTTAAGGAATACATTGATGAAAACTTAGCCAAGAATTTTATACGTCATTCAAAATCTCCAATAAGAGCTCCCATCTTATTTATAAAGAAAAAAGATGGATCACTACAGATGTGCGTAGATTATCGAGGATTCAATAAGATTACCATCAAGAATAAATACCTTTTACCATTGATATCTAGACTTGTGGATCAATTGAATCAAGCTAAGATCTATATCAAAATAGATCTACAAAGAGCGTACAATCTGGTCTACATCAAAGAAGAAGATAAATAGAAGACTTCTTTTCGAATAAGATATGGATATTTTGAATATAATATTATGCCTTTTGGACTCACAAATATACCAATTATTTTTCAGCATCTCATGAATGATGTTTTTTGTGAATTTTTAGATGATTTTATTGTCTGCTACTTAGATGATATTTTAATCTATTCTAAGGACGTAAAAGAGCATGAATTATATGTTCGTCATGTATTACAAAAATTTAGAGATATCGGATTGTATGCCAAGATGAAAAAGTGTGTATTTCATACTATGCAAGTTGATTTCTTAGGATACATCATTTCGAATGATGGTCTTATGATGGATCCTAAGAAAGTCTAGACAATCATGGATTAAAAGATTCCAAGAAAAATAAAACACGTATAATACTTTTTAGAATTTGTCAATTACAACCAAATCTTTATCAAGAAATTTTCTCAAGTTGCAGCTCCACTTACACATTTAACTTGTAAAGACAAATTCGAATGGAATAAGAAAGCTGTAGCATTGTTTGAAGCATTGAAAATAGCTTTTATTTCTACACCAATCTTGTATTGCATTGACTTCTCCAAGGTATTTTTTTATAGAAACAAATGCATTAGACTTTGCTTTGGGTGCAGTATTGTCAGAAATGGGAGTAGATGACAAACACCACCCAATAGTTTTTTATTCTAGAAAATTTTCAGCAGTAGAGATCAATTACAAAATCCACGATAAAGAACTTCTTGCAATTGTGGATTCTTTTCAAGAATGGCACCACTATTTACAAGGTGCTTCTAGTTCAGTTATTGTGTATACAAATTATAAGAATCTCGAGTACTTCATGTCAGCACGTGTATTAAATTGTTGTCAACCTCGTTGGAGCATGTCTTTGTTAGGATTTGAGTTCATCATCACTTATTGGCCATGAAAACAACAAAGTCTGCTTGATGCTCTTTTTAGACGATCTTATCTTGCATCAAAAGAACAAAATGCAGCTTTTGATCAACAAAGAATGATCTTCTTGAAATTAGAGCAATTTCATATTCGAGCAATAAAATCAACATTGATTGTTGATTTAATGTTTCTCAAGAAAATCTAATTAAGTATGCCCTTAGATCCTCTTGTTCATGATATTAAGAATAATTCTTTTAAATCTCATGATACTTCAAAGTTCAAGTTCAAAGACAACTTACTTTATTTTGAAGGATATTTATATGTCACAGAAGGTGAAATACGACTACGTGCTCTTGAAGCTCGTCACAACTTCCCCGTAGTTGGACATTTTGGATACAATAAGACCTTGGAGCTAATTTCAAGAGACTTTTAGTGGCCTCAAATATAATAGGCTGTTAAAGATTTAGTGTAGTTGTGTGATATTTGTTTAAGATCAAAAACTCCTTGTCATTGATCTTACAAACTTCTCCAACCATTACCTATACTAAAACAACCTTGGTCTTCTATTTCTATAGATTTCATCATAGATCTTCTAAATTCAAGTTCATATGATTCTATATTCATGATTGTAGATCGTTTCACCAAGATGGCATATTTTGTATTATGTATAAAATCTATGACAGGTGAAGAAAAAGCTAAACTCTTCTTTGATAACATTTATCGCTATCATGGATTACAAGGGGATATTATATCAGATAGAGGGATACAATTTATGACAAGATTTTAAAGAATGCTTTTTAAGATTTTAAAAGTGGACATAAAGCTATCTTCAAACTGATGGACAAACGGAGCATGTAAACTAAGTCTTGGAATAATATTTGAGGTGTACCATCAACAACCAACAAGATGATTCAACAACTCTCTTACCATTGGCAGAGTTTGCTTATAATAATACGATACATTCTTCTATGCAACAAACACCTTTCTTTATCAATTATGGTTATCACCCACGACTTGATACTTTTGATTTTTCAAAAGTTGAAAATCTAGCAGCAGAAGATTTGACAAATCGTTTGTCAGAGCTATATGCAATAATGAAGGTGCAATTAAAAGAAGCTCAAGAAAAACAAAAAATAAATGCAAATATATATTGTAAGGAACAACTACAATTTAATGTGGGAGACAAGGTATAATTACTTCATCGCAATATCAAGACTACTCGTCTTTGTGATAAGTTGGACTACCGTAGGCTTGAATCTTTTTCTATTTCTGAACAAATCAATCTGATTACATATCGATTACACCTATCGGAGTCCATGAAGATCCATCTTGTATTCCATATATCTCCTCTTGAACCATATAAGATAGTGAACATATCAAGAAGAAGACAAGTGCCACCTCCTCTTATAGACGTGGACAATAATAAAGAATTTAAAGTGGAAAAAGTCTTAGATTTGAGGCAACGCCAAAATAAATTAGAATATCTTGTTCATTGGCATGAATATGATATTAGTGAATGCACATGGGAACCAACAAAGAATCTTATAAATACAATAAGGAAAATAAAGGCTTTTCATCAACAACATCTATCAAAACCAAGATGAGGACCTTCCCTATAAAAAAAACATAATCTAAGTAAGATAACATTCTACTTTATATCCTTGTTTGTAGCTTCTTTGTATTTGTGACGTTAAAGAGACGGGAAACCAACAACCAACAAATTCAACTCAAGAACTTTCATTTGCTGATTTATCGGATGAAATATTATGACTATCATAACCTTCAAGACGATGGAATAGAGATGAAGACCCTCAAGAATGACATGTCCTTTCTCGGATTGATGGCAAAATATAATGCGTTTGGTATCACGACCTTTGAAGAGACTTCCAATGTTTGGTGATACTTTTAGAGGTAGAAACTATTCTTGATGGTGTTCCTAATGTTTTCTTTAAAGGCAATTATGAAGGCCTTAACAATGATCAAGTAACAAGGTGGTCCTCTTGCCTTGGTATGGCATATTATCAATGGCTGAAAGGTCCTATCAACTACCTTCGAAGGAAATAAAGATCAGAGTATGTGGCAAGCACAATTCGATGTATTCTGGACTTCCTCAATATAAAATCACCGCTCCTTATGGAACTCATCCCTAAAAGGGGGGATAATGCTACAAACATAAGATTTATTCTAATAATTATCTAATTAATATAGACCAATAGAAGTAGGTAAAATAAATTGATTTGATAATACCTGATAGAAAAGCTTCTTAGAAGCTTTATAGACACGAAATCACCTTTATACATGTCTATAGGTGATTGGTAGGTTAGAAACTTGGTCAACAAGCTAGCCACATGGCATTGTCGTATTACGTGTTGTCTTGATCAGAAATGCACCGGGCACCTGGCTGTAGAAGGTAAAGTTGTGTTTGCAAATAATCAAGAAATCCTAATAGATTTTACCCATGTATGAAGAATATAATTTGAACTTCAATTCAAAAATGTTTAAAAACACTCTTCTTAATAACATCAACCATGCATATATCCCAATTTCTTTATTTCTTTTATAATTAAGCAATTTTTATTTTTGTTTGTAAGCCCTAATCCTAAGTAGTGAGTTTTGACAAGCTATAACTTTTAATCCAATTTTCCATTTAGTGTGAAATTTTACAGACAAATTTTGGTATAAGCCTTCTACATGTTTAGAAAAATTTAGCCCAACTCAACTTACAGATTGCAAGAAAATGCCCAAAAACCGCACTAATGACACTCGGCTGCCAACTTGAAAATTGATGCAGAAATTCTAGTGGTGATTTCTCCTTCTTCCACTATTAACTTCAGCTCAAACTTGGTATGTAGCTTAAATTATAAGTCTTCTATCACCATGCCAAAATTTACATTGATCCAATTAGTAGATCTTTAGTTATCATAGAAACCCTACCCAACCCTAAACTGCCAACTTCTAACAACCTTTTGTATCAAAGCTCAAATATCTCTTGATCGCATTGTTAGATTAATACAAACTTTTATATACACTTAGCACATCTAACAATCTAGACAATATCAAACTTTAAACTATAAATGCTACACAAATTGTACAAATCGATCAAGAATGCAAGCTATTATTGTCTTCTATAAAACCCAAATCACCAATACAAACACTAACTTTGAATAGTAATTGCTAAGTCTTCCAAAATCCTATAATAATATGCTAAATGCTTATAGAATAAGCTTCAAGTTGGCTATCCAATTCTAATTGCCAATCTTCAAATGTCCCCCATCCTTACCTTTGATAGTCATTTTTATAGCTAGGGATCTGATTTCGACCTTGTCTCATATCCAGTCATCCCCCGGGTAATAATCCAACTTATTTTAAGGATTTTTAAACTTAATCCTATCTTCAATTTAACCTTGGTATCTACCATATTAACTTTTTACTTCCTTTATCTTATTTCTATTAATTTGTGGCTTTTCTAAAAGCTGTGAAAAGGTTTCTACAACCTAGAAGAAAATTTTAATAACTATCTTTTATCTATTAGCTATTAAAACAAGAAATAATCTAAGAGGCTTTCATAAATCTTTTCTTAAATACCTTAAGTTTCTAATAAATCAAGATAACTAAATATTAAGTAGAATTTATCCTTATTCATACTTTTCACTATATAAATGTATTATAACACGATAGCGCACATGTTGGTAGCTTGTGGAATAAGCTAGCTATGTGTCACACATGTTGGTAGCTTGCAGAACAAGCCAAGTACGTGGTGCACATGTGGAAAACTTGTCGTACAAGTTTGACATGTGTCTTATAAATTAGACACGTATAAGAGGTCCTATAGAATACTGCCACATAGCTCTTAGTTAGATAGTATTTATAGAGGCAAGAGTGAAGCCTTCTTCACTCTTGTCAACTCCTTTCTTACTTCTAGTCTAGTTTCAAGAGTCTATAGTTTTCTTGTCTTCCAACAATAGCCATTCTAATTTCTTTTAATATTCTTAATTTTTTACTTCTATTTTGTTATACTTCTTAATAGAAGTTTCATATGTTTATTTGCTTTTATCGAGTTCTTATCTTTAACATATATATTCCCAATATAATTTCTTGTACTCCCAACATTTTCTCTAACTGTTGTGTCTCTGCTCTGACCCTTTGTTGAATTCTAAGAGCTATTGCTACCTACTCTAGTAACCTCTATTATAATTTAAGGGCCTTTAGTGATTGTTGCAATAAAATTTCAAATTTAAGTTATTACTTTCAAAGATAAACAATAAATTGCACATTGTTTTGTAATGAAGTACCATAGATTTTTGTAGTTTAGAATTTGAAGTTCTTTTTAAATTAATTCATAGAAAATAAAGCTCCCTTAAGATGATTGAAAGACCATATCTTGTAAACAACCTCATACAATCCACTCAACCTGCAAACAACAATCTAGAGTGCCAAGCTTTTATACGATGTAAGAAAATATAAGAAAATATATTGCTAAGATAGAAGCTTAATGATGCAAATATAAATAAGCTCACTACCTAACCAAGGATGATTTAAGAAAACTAATCACACAAAGTGGGCCTTTGCTTTGGACTCTCATAATACAAGTCTGTAGTCTAATGATAAGGACTTTCTAGTACGAATATACCAACAACTTGTTTACCACCAAGGTCCATTTGACTTAGAGATAATTATCTTCTTAGGCCATTGATAGTAGTACCACCAACTTATGGTGGCTATAAATTATCAAGTAGTGATAATCTAGTGTCAATCATCTATAATTTAATCAAACTCATAATGTCTAATCAGAGTTGTGCATGTATCTAAATACTCTTATAACATATGGGCTTTAATCCTTTTAGTTACAAAATTAGTGGTAATTAATCTTTCTATTCTCTATATGTGTCTCTCTATTTCTCTCTCTATATATGTACTCATTATGCATGTTTTAGAAAGCCAATAAAGTCTGAAATTTATTTTATAAATGATTTTATAGTGAGTAGTTTGGAGGTGACTATCTTAGAAGGACTGCAACATTAAAAATAACTTTCATAGTTTCAACAATACATGAAGATATCTTGATGCATTGTAAGTGACAATATCTTGAATGGAAAAAAAAAAAAAAAAAAAAAAAAACACACCCATTATAGTGTGAAAAAGAATGAAATTTCCAAAATTATCAATACAAATTTTCTAAATGTTTCTTCAGAAAGCTTTTTACATAAGGAAACAACTTACTACTCTATTCTTATGTTGCCAGTGTAGTTGACTATTGTTTAATGATAGTGCTATAAAAGCCATTCTCTTGCATACCTCTTTAGAGAGGTGGAAGAAAAATATTTTGAATTGCAATTAATTGATTACTAAGTCAATTCTACTTCGTTGATTTAAAATAAGATGACATTCTTAAGGGCGTTTGAATTACTTCTCAAGGATTTGTGAGCAGTATTGCATGACAGGTGATTAACAATGTCCTGTTACTTTTTTTGATTTATACCCTACTACAAAATCAAATCCAATAATAACAAGCAAACAATCCAATCAAGTATCTAAGATTTACATGTTCTTTTATATACATTGTGTATACCATGATAATAGTAGAAAGCATTATATCTAAATAAAAAGATACTATAATTGAATATGGACCATATATGTTAAAATGAGAATTTAAAATGAAATTCTCAGACCTATCCACATTAATTATATATATATATATATATATATATAAAAGCAAATATATTAACATGGTATTGTATGAATAAAATAACTAAGCATAATGGCATACTATTTTATTTTAATATAAATATTAAAATAAGAAAATATTAGACCTGTTGCAACAAGTTCCTCACATTATATATTTATCAAAAGGAAGACATTATGCATAATTTTTTCTTTTATTTTTTGATGGGTGAAATTTCAGTTTGAAAATTTGCCATCAAAATTGTAAGTATGGGAAATGCTAACAGATTACTTGCTTCTCTTTCTTTCCTCCTCCTCATTCTTCATTTTCGTTGTATTTTTATACTTTTAGTTTTCATCATAATTTCATCTAAAAGAACTGTAGCATTTACCTGATTTCTTCAGCCAGACAGAACTTTCAATTTTTGAGAGAACCAAAGGTGATTGATTCCCATAATCAGCATGATGATCTTGCATTCATCCATCTGGAGGGTGTTGCTAATACCACCACAATTTTTGCTATTGTCACCACAATTTACCATCCTTTGCATGCCACCCACATCCTTTGTCAATGCTAAATTAAAAAGTATAATTTCTTTCTAATTGTTTAATTTAATTTGTATTTATATATTTTTAGTATTTATTATTATTATTATTATTTAAAACTACAATAAATTTTTTATATTCTTACTAACTTATATTCTTAAAATTATATTTACTTTCTATAATTTGAAAAAATATTAGAAATAAAAAAATCGATTGGGATTAAAATAAAATAAAATAAACTAAACTAAAAAAATATGTCGAGTGGCAGATTGTGGTGACAATAGCAAAAATTGTGATAACATGTGGTGGATGACAGATTGTGGTGGCATTAGCAATACCCTCTCTCATTCTCAAAAAAACCCTAAAGCTGGATAAAGTCTCTATTCAGTTTTAGCCCCAAGGGAAAATGCGATAAATTATCAAAATTATAATTTCCCATAAATATATATATATATATATATATATATATCTCTGAAATGTTGGTGAACACTTCAAACTCAAATAGTAATGTGATGTTGTAAGTAATAAGTTTGAAATGTTGGCCTATTAGGTATGTTCCAGCTTTGATGTGGGGTTTTCCAGTGCTGTAGGCCAATCCATCTTTTTTCATGTGGAAATTGCAGGACTTGAACACCAGTTTGTACAGTAATATGAATTTGAGAGGTGATGGATTGGCAGTGACCAAACAGTTGTTGAGCTTAAAACATATAGAAGCAGGAGTGTGTGATCTGCACACACCAAATTTTGTTTCATTCCTTTTGGTGTTGCTGACAAGAAGCTGTTTGGATAGATTTAGAGTTTTGGAGAGAATTAAGATTTATGGTTTTGTGGGTCTTTATCCCATACAAGTAAGAAACTGTTCACTCTGAGGCACAATGGGATTGAGTGGCACTGTCTGGGCACAATGGGATTGAGTGGCACTGTCTGGGCACAATGGGATTGAGTGGCACTGTCTGGGCACAATGCTCTCTACAGTGATAAGAAACTCTGCTTCAGCACCATAATGCTACAGCATGTCATTCCTGGGCTTCAGAATGTGGCCAGGTCTAGGATCTATGTAAAACAAAAAATATACACTTTCCTGAAGGGGTTTCAATCCTTGTCTGGGTGCTGCCAGAGAAGTGCCCTTCTTTGTCCTTGGGTGCCACACTCTTCTCATTAAAAGCTCATAATTTTCATATATTCAAAAAGTCCATATCACAACAACCTAGGATGTGGAGTTTTATGGGAAAGCAAGCTTTTCCTACATAAGGAGGGAGTTGGGACATGACTGCTAACAGGAAGAATGTATCCTACCAATGCTTGTTTCAATATAAGTATTTACATATATAAGTATATGTGGCAGGGGATGAGGGGGAGAGAAGAAGAATAGTTGAATGTGCCATACTGATGGTACAATGCTATGAGCTATATTCCCCTCCATTCAAAACCCTCCAAAACCATCACTCTTTGATTGGGCCTATTGAACTGTTGCAACCATTAAAGTGATTGTGTCCCCATGCTTGGTTTGGATGGATGGGTCAAATGATCTGTGGATGAATGAAGGTGTTCATCTGGTTTATAGATTTATATACATATATAAATATATATATGTATATATAGCTTTGAAGCAATGGAAGGTAAAATAGGAATTGGAACCAGTTGGGACAAGAAGCTACTTCATCTATTATCATTCTTTACATTTATTTTATTATCTTCTAAATGTAAATGTGCACAAAAGGTTGTGGTGATTAAAAGTGGACTTCATCTTTTTATTACATTTTAAAAAATACTTTCTTAGTGTACTTCAAACAACAAGTGCCAAAAATTGGCATGTATCCAAAACCATCATTTACATATTGCATGATAGGTCATTCTTTATTCATTTCTTACTTTCTATTGTTACTAGAATTACATGCAAAATATATGGTTTTTTTTAGCATGTAGTGGGTTTTAATACTATCACACTAGGGGGAAAAATAAAAAGGACAATAGATGCGTTTGATTTCCTGACTGTAATTAATTTAAAGATTTGTATTGTATTTAAATTTGTCTTTTTGAGCAAATCTTTGTAGCATGCTTCAATAATACCAGCATGGGAGAAAAAAGAAAAGAAAAAAGAAAAAAGAAAAGAAGTTTCCAGCGTTATAAAAATATGAAGGTTTGCACTCTACCCTTCGGAAAAGGACAAAAAAATACCCAGAACCGGCTGGGCAGAGCTCCGGGCAGGGAGACAAAACACACTAGACTGCCCCAGGTTTGGAAAAATAATGATGAGCTCATATGCATGTGATGCCCCGTCCTGCATGGGACAGGGGCTGACAAAAGATAAACAAAAAATCCCTGACCTAAGCAGAATACAAAATTTCATTCTGCCCCAATCATGATGTAGCCATCTGTCCGACTGAGCCTTGGCTTCAATGACAGTAATGAGTAAATTTACATAAAAACAAAAACAGAAGATAAAGGTCCCTTTTTCTTCCCAGTGCCAGTGTGATGGAGTTGCAGCGAGGGCATCTAGGTCAGGCCCTGGGTGCTGACAGGGGAGCAGGGAATCGGACAGCTGGCAGGGTTTTAAGAGGCTTGTTATTCCACTTTTTTTTTTTTTTTTTTTTTTTTTTTTTCTTACTGGTTTCACATCACACAGAAAATGTTACGCAAGGTTGTCGTGGGATCACATTTAGGGTTTGAGTTTTCTCCACAACATTCTCCCTCCTCTATTGGATCATTTAATTTAGTTATTAGCTCAAATAATTGATTCAATAACTGTTGATTTAATAACTGTTGATTCAAAAGTGCTTCCTGCTTGGGAAGATTTAGTTGGGTTTTTGGCATTTTCACAGAGCTGCTTCCAGGCTGTCAATGATCCAGGCGAAAAGAAATGGGGTGGGTTTTCTCTTTCCTTTTCATTGCTTTTCTTTCTATTCTAATCAATGGCAACATCGTCATGCAGAACACATGATCTAACATTCCAAGGGCTGGAGGAGGACACATACATGAGAGTACAAAACAGCAGAGTTGCTTGGAGTAGTATTAGAAGAAGAATAAAAACAAAGAA
Organism: Physcomitrellopsis africana; assembly: GCA_036785485.1. Classification (NCBI taxonomy): domain Eukaryota; kingdom Viridiplantae; phylum Streptophyta; class Bryopsida; order Funariales; family Funariaceae; genus Physcomitrellopsis; species Physcomitrellopsis africana. The sequence goes on from JAWRVF010000667.1 coordinate 187,636, forward strand.
AAGATGAAAAAGGTTTCCCTTGGTTTACATGATTGGAAAATCACTCACAATCATGGCTTTTAATCTGCCACAACAACAAAAAGAACTTTGTCCTATGAGATAAGGGGAGTTTGTCCCCTTGTATTTCTCCTTTTACCCATAACCAGCCGTCCATGTGTCAAAGCTTGGGGACCTGAACCCAGATTACACATTTCTATCTTCCATCTTCTTCCTCTTCTTTGTTGTTGTTTTTACCCATTATTCATTCATCCATGTAAACCAGTGGGTGATTTTAGCTCCTCACTGATTGCAGTTTCATGGCTACTCATGAGCCAACTGGGAGTCACAAGCTACAGTGGAAAGTAATGAAGTTCACAACCAACCACACAAAGGATGAATCTCTGGCTCTTTCTTCTCTTCGGATTAAAGCATGATTTCCTCCCATTATCTATCGAACTGCCCTGCACCGGAGAAAGTGTCTGTCCAACAGCATCGTTTGTATACCCACTTTCCTGCAATCAAAAGAAAGGGCATATTTTAACACCAGCAGCTGAAGAGGATTATGGAATGGTTTGAGGGTTAGAGTAGCAGCCAGAACAGGTGACCCATCTCAGCTGTTTGAAATAGGTGAAGGCAGAATTTTGCTAGAGCTGGACACACACAGAAAGGAGCCATTACTCTACATTCTTGTGATGGAGCCTTGGAATAGTAGTCAGCAAATTGATGCTATGCATGTGCAGAACCTCTCGAGTATCTGAATGGAGTACCCCAACCTCTCAATCTCAGAACTGGCAAAGATTTACAGCTCACAATGATCACTGGCAAGAATGATGTGAAGAACATGAAGAGATCAAATTTATTATTATTATTTTTATTTGTTTTTGTTGTTGTTGAAGTGTCTCCATTGAGGATCACAGAAACATCAATCACGTGAAATTCGATGTACAATTCAGTCAAAGTAGTATTGTAGAGACCTCTTGAATGAATGGCCAATGTAACTCCGGCAACTGTGAGCAACTTCCTATCATGGACACGTCAATTTTGCCACATATTGGTGGATACCGGCCCAGTCCTCTATCCTAAATCCTATAATAAAAATGAGAACCTGTTCTCCAAGTCTGTATTCGGAGCTTAACAAGCAGGTGAACTGATGTGGTCACAATGGTTCGTCAGTGGAAGAAATCGATGCCTCTTACTACATTAAGCTGATCTACATAGCTACGATGGCCATTAGCTGCCGACCTAAGGTCCATCAGTGATGGAGAGGAGTTGGAGGACCTTATCTTGCCAGACCCCAAATCATGATTCTTAACCACACTTCTGGTGAGATTAGATGGCTTTGACAATCGTAGCGTTGAGTACTGAGCTCGTGGATCCATACCGCGTTCAGGCTTCACGTAACCGGAACTAGACCTGCACATGTGCATTTAACGTAAGTAAGAGAAAGGATGTTCAAAAAAAAGCAACAGAATATAATACACGATCGTCAAAGAAAATGAAGTGAGAAGAGAAAAAAATTCGACTCACCTGGCTAGATCCGAACCCGATTTCTGAATGCTGGCCTTGGCCATTTGCAAACGAAGTAACACATCACTCACACTGGACTTGTTACTTACTCGATCCTGTTGTAATGTAGGTGATTGATCTCTTGGGGCATCGTAGGCAGGTCCATATCCAAGAAATAGCTTGGGCTCGGGTGACTTGGTGGGACCATTTGGAGTAGCCTGAGGTGGCACATGATGCCCTGACCCATTGGGCTACAAACACACAAGCGATGTTAGAATCTCACTGTCAATATGGATAAGAAATAAAATTGTGAAACGAGCAAATTGATGGTAAGGGCTTTAGTTGCATGAACACGCTTATAAACTGAATGATCAAACATTTCAGAGAGACCAGTCGCAAAAAGAGATCCATGCACATAAAAGAACTGGATAATCAAATCTGGCTAGAGACCACTGTTTCTCCTGCTGTAAGCCCAGAATATCACAAGCAGCTGCCCAAGGCTAACCATTACCTCAAGGTACTTGTCTTCCCGGTGCCCAGGCATCCCAGAGGGAGGCTCATGTCCGAGTCTCGAGTCGTCTTCGTACGATCGTCGATAGCAACGGTCGTCGAATTTGTAATATTTCCCTTCAGGACCGAATGAATTAGATGGGCGAATTTCCCCGCTCAAGTTTCTTTGTTGGTGGGGCACATCCATTACTCCGTAGTCTTCTAAGGTTGGCCAGTTACTACTATCAGCAGAACGGGAACGTCGTTGGCCATGCCTATACTTCTTTTCTGACTGATTGTAACTTCGGTAAGAATGTTCTCCTTCCCTTTGTCTGCATTTCAGTAAGACGATAGATTAAGACACATTTATTCATCGTTTTTAAAGAAAAAATTGGTGTCCAGCTGTTGTAGCTACACACGAAACCGAGTTTGAAACAGCGACCTAATTGTCCGAGTCTCCCACCTGTGATCGCCATCCACACTATTCGACATCGAATGCGCACCTCCATGGCCGCTTTGAGGGTTTCTGTAAAGATCCGCTACCCAATTAACATTTGAAAGACCATAATGTCTACTTTGAGGTGTTTTTTCCCACTGCGTCGGAGGAAACCCGATCTGACGTTTGACGCCTTGGATATATGACGGCTGGAAGTATATATCGCGATACTTTTGCTGCAGATTTTTTAAACAATTTGCGGATCTCTAACTCATGGGCCCTGATAAAACATTTGATGTAACCTATGAACTTTTCGCGAACATATCCTCAAGGTAGGACCTTGAAACTTTGCAATGAACTACTACGATGGAGCAATGTCGAGATTATTGGTCAAATGTTTTTCTAGAAGCCAATGAAAGTGCAAGCTTTTGAGGACTTATGTGTGTGTTGCAGGGAAACAAACAGTCTCTAGAAATGTGAGGAAAGTTATGCAACAGGATGCTACCTGGGCAATGGAGCTGAACGCTCTGCTTGCAGTTGAGGATGCTCCATCCCCGCAGGATAAGCCAGCCTCTGTCGGTGGTCGATGCTGTCGTTGTTGTACTGACGATCCATGGCGGTGTTTCTACCGTGTCGATTTACAGCCCATGACTCGGAATCTGGATAAACTTCCATTCGAGAATCTCTCTTGGGCACGTGATCATGGCTGAAGTTAATGGAGCTCTTGCTTCGATGACCTACATCGCGCGAGGTTTCAAAATCATGAACTGCATCCTTGGGATCACTCTTATATTCTGAACGTGGGTAGTCATGCTGGTTTGATTGCTCCAGTCTTCGTTTTGACTCGCAGTAGTTCCTCTCCCATTCCCTTTGTACTCTCTGGTGAGCTTCGTATTCCTCTAGCATAGATTCCCCGCTCTTTGCAACTGTCTGAACATGCGCCCTGTCTTGTATACCTTCAGGTGGTGAAAGCCCAAAATGGGAATCTGCAACAGGGCCAACAAACTCAGAAGCAACAAGAATAAACGACCATGTTTTACTGGTGGCTAAAACGGGTAATGCTTAGAGTAAAACGGCTACAAATATTACAGCTTTCTTAGTTCATACCTTGTGAACGGATTGCTTTTTTCTGCAGTCCACCATTTCCTTGCATCTCCTGCACTAGTTTTTGAGGAGTTCTTTCCTGGAGAACTGCAGGCGCTTGATCCATCCAACTCATCAGCTGCTCCTGGACTAGCTCTTCTTGAGTTCCATCCTCTGCAAGAGCAGACATATCTGCACTGATTTGGCTCCACATTTTGCGTAACTGATTTCCAATGGCAGCTCTGGATAATAAAACGTTTAGTTTAATACTTGCCACGCAATCTTGACCCACCAGTGAGGCATCATGATCGTATCCTCAATTCATTAAGAAAAAGAAAAAAAGAAAAAGAAAAAATGTAGTGCATGTCATAGCAAAGTAGTTCTTACCTGTTATCCTGCCTTTTTGGGGACTCTCCCTCCATTACGAACACGTTATCAGGGGTTACCCAGGGATCCCCGTGTCCATCAGCATCGTCCCGATGTTCACTTCCGACTTGTAATGATTTCTTTCTCGAGCCTTCAGAATCTTTGCTTTCCAAAGAACTTCCGATGGAATCAGTCCTGGAGAAAGCACCAACGCTGTTCCCAGCGCGCCGCACCTCCTCTTTTATTTCCTCGCCACCAGGTGCAGGGCCTGAAGTAACACGCAACCCTTCAGATGTATTAAAGGAAGCTCTGCTTAGTACCACTCGAGCTGTGCAATCGGCGACCTGTGCAAAATCACCTGCATTCACGATAAGATAGTTACCTTTATAAACGGCCTTTCTTGAATAACCAACCTTCTTTTGCAACAGAATGAGTTTTTCCAGAATATCTGTTTGGCGACTTAGCATATCCTTAGAAACCTTTACCATTCAGCAATTTTAGAAGAGCATCTTCCGCACACTTCTCGGCCTTTTTCTTATCTTCCATCACTTGTTCCAACTTCTCCTCCAGCTCCATCACCTGTACAAACTTGTCAAGGTCAGCTAAACATTCATTGCAAATACACAAATCACAATAAATTCTGCTACTCATTCAAATTTTACAAATATGCAATTGATAGATGTACCACCAAATTACCAGATTCTTGTGAAGCTGCTTCATCCACAAACATATTGATCTGACTCTTGCACTCACCTTCGTTCCAAGATCTTGAATTTGTTGCTTTGCTGCCTTCGAAGCGGAGCGTTCCGATATTAGCCTAGCCCGTAAGAAATCGATTCTCATAGTCATGATGTCGTCTCCCGACGACGACGTCCTGCACATTGCATGCTGTTCAAAAATTTGCAGCACAACATATACCCACAACTAAAAAAAACTATGTCAATCATCTGATGCTAACTATGTCTGGATGCAAAACTATGCCACAAGCAGCGAGAAATGTCATAATATGACCAGATATCCAAGGTTAGTAAGAGCTGAAAGCAAATGTTCAGTTCCTTACATGTCTTGACCACTCGGTGACTGCATTTCGACAATCTCAGCATCTCCATCTGCATCTGCTGTTGACTGAACTACTTTAGTCTGGACGTAAACATCCTGATCCACCTTTTTCTCAGCTTCGCTTTCTTTGACAGGAAAACTGTTCCCGGAGTGCTCTTCGGATGGCACTGCGGCATTTGTTACAACCAGTCCTAGTCTGGATCGTTCCACAGTAACAGCAGTCTTATGTTGCTCTTCTTGTTCAGAGGGGTTGGACTTCCACCTGAGGGGCGTGAGAGGAATCAAAGGGGTAACATTTCTAGGCGTCATGGAAGGGCTCCCAAGCGCACTCTCTTTCTCCGCCTCAGTGGAGACCTTCGACCTCCTGAACACCAGAACAAGCATGATCTCATCGACACTCATTCAATGTCTCTAATCTCCTTCAAACGATCACAGCCGCTTAATTAAATGAAAACTGGTGCCTACTTCCTGTCTTATCATAATCGTGACGTCATACGCCAGAGAATAAAATGCTGATTAAATTTTCTGATCACACGTTTAGTAGAAAACTCAGAAACGAATAAAAGAACAAAAACTCTCTTGTTGCAAATCCACAGGAACAGACAATCCGCCCCACAGTGTGGCATTTTCGCGAGGGCGAAACAAAGAGTCCCAAACAGATGCCCCACCTCATCGAGAGGTGCTTCCCCAAGGTGGTGTTGAAGCCTCCCCAAGTGCCTTGATCCTCTCCATTATGAACATTTCCTTCGGATAAACCTTTCGATGCCGCGGCCGCAGCCAAGGCAGCGCTTGAGCCATGGATACCTCCAAAGCTGACACTCCGTGAGAACCAGCTCTTCACCGACGAAAGCTTTCCATCCTCGGGAGGAGGCTCTTCTCTACTCATCAATACAACTCTAAAAACCTCTAGATACTCCTCTTTTCAACTAAAGTGAATCTCACCAAAAAATTGTGCACACATCACCCCAAATCTTCCTGCTCGGCTCCGAAAGATGCTAACCCTCAACAACGTGGATAGGTAAAGTCCACTTGTTGCAGTGCCCAGTGATCCTCTTCCACTTCTCAGAAACCTTTATTCTATACTTGGATTGCTACTGCTTCAGTGAAATCTAATCTCCCACAAGTCACAATCGAATTGAAATGCGACACAATGATTCGCCGGCACATTTCTTTCTGCGCGTGGGAAGAGGCAGCAACAAACCTGATCAACCTTACGTTAGTGACCTGCCTACGAATATGAGATGATAAAATTCGAATAGACACTTAACTTTACACCATCCCCTTACACGACAGCGTTGCTTTATGTCCAGGTACACACACATAGGTCACAATACTTAACCCGACCCTTCCAACCAAACGCATATGCATTAAACCACTGAAGGATCCCAATTTAAAGAAGCGAGCTGCCCCTAGTCGGTGCAGTGGGGAGAAAAGGGGACTTTTCCAAACAAAACAAAATGAAATAAAATAAAATAAATCAAAACAAGAACGCCTCAAGATCACCCAACATTGACTCCAGAAATCACAATCGATGAACTACAAAGCCTTTCCTTGACAGAGATCTCGGAGCCTGTAGCGTCACCCACCCAAAAAAGAGCCGTATTTCAACGGACCTCCAACACCAGCCCCATGCTAGCTCCAAACCTGCCGCTGGACAAGCACCGTGCGCTCCAAGATACCAACACACGAAGACGAACCCAAATCATATACAAACGCAGAGACAACCCACCTCGTAGAATCAAAACGCTTGCCGATCCAACATCCAAACCTTCCTCCCGCAACACACCCGCAATGCTCTCCGCTGGTGCACACACAGGCGCGGAATCTGGCAACAAATCAGCAAGGACACATCCAGTGCACTCCACCGCCAGGATCAGAGCTCTGTGGCGAAACGGTCACTGCAGCGTAGTTACCCCAGGAGAAGCAAGATCTGGAGAAACCTCGGGAGGAGGAGTGTGTGTGAGTGTGTCGTCTATTTTTTTTGCTTTTCTGTTTGTTTTCCATGGACTTGTGATCCGGATTCCGCAACTTGGGCGTCCTGGCCCTGCTCCTGACGCTGTTCCTCTTCCTCAGCCTGGATCGCTGCTGCATTTACTATCCCTGCCCCCATTTCGCCCCGCACAGCCCCCATCCCTGAGCCCCGCTGTCCTCTGTGTCCCTCTGTCTGTCTGTCTCGAGCTCTCCGCAGCTGCAGCTAAATTTAGTTGAACTCTCTTCCCGAGAAGCTTCGCTGCTGCATCGTCCTATTTTCCTTCATTCCTCCGTCCCTGTTCACACGAGGGAATCGTCCTCCGCATATGCTGCTTTGGCCTTCCCTTAATGAGCCAACTCAGCGTGCTGATGTAAGTAGCGAATCTGCCTCTGTGTGGCTGCTTTCCAGGGTGTTTGCAACCCCGTGTGACTGTCACCTCCAGCTTCTACCAGTCTCACCTGAGAATGGCTGTGTTTTTTTTTTTTTTTTTTTTTGTTTTTTGTTTGTTTGTTTGTTTGGTTTTCTATTAAAGTTATTTTAAGGGGTTTTTATACCTAGAAGCATACTTTGGAAGGACATGGTCCAAAAGTCTTTTGAAGGTCTTCCGCTTGGTGAAGAAAAGTTATCTTTTGTACTCCTTGGACCATGTTCAAATTATTATTTTTAATATAATTCTATATAGAACAGCTCATAACCTGATTTTGACAATCCTGACAAGCATTAAATTTTTATTTTTTAATATATATATATATATATATATATATGTCAATTTGTTATACAACTTTTTTATTTTTTGGTAAAACTATATCTTAAAATGGACCTATACAAATTCTTTCAGACAACATTCATTTCATGTAGGAAAAAAAATGCATTTTATCTTTTTTTGCTTACAACTTCTTGGTGGATTTTTGAAATATATAGCCAACCAAAACATGCTTTTTAATTTCAATTAATGACAAGTTTTAAAAGTTGCATCATCTTATTATCAATTCTTAAGTTTAAGGATATTTTTAATAGTTTTTAAAACTATTTAAATTTAATCATATTTATACTTAAAATATTTATAATTTTTTAAACTAGATTTTGTTCATAAATTTATAGATTTTAAAAATATTACTAAATTTTAAATAGAGGGACTATTATCAAATATAAAGAAATTAGATAGCCTTGAATTGAGATTAGAATAAAATATTTTAAGAAGACAAAAAATGGCTTTAATCTTGTGTCATATGTGCTAGCTAACAAAAAGACTATGTAAAAGCTTTCTAAAGATTATAAGGCTTATGGATCAAATATCTAAGTTGTAGGTTGATTTTGTAGCATCTTTCAAAAATATAATACTTCTAAGAGAAGTTTCCATAGCCACGTAGCATTATTATTGGTATAAAAAATCTATGGATCTAATATATTTTTTTTTATTTTTTTATTTTTTTATTTTTCTAACACAAAAATGAGAAATACTTGATGCATTAATGGAGTAGAAAAAAATACAACTGACTACTTTGCTCCTTATATTTAGAAGCAAAGCTAAAAATATTAAAAACAAAGAATAGCTTTTAAAGTGAGTTTATCTATACTTTTATATATAATCACACCATATTGAGATATTTTAGAGTTTTATTTAATTACTTTGTCATTTCTAGAACCAAGTATGTATTTAGCCATCTAAGAATTATTTTATTTCTTCAATAGAAAAGATTCATATTGCAGATATTTTATAAATTTTTTTTTGACAAATTTCCAACAAATTTATCTATATTCAATAGACCTTTACAAACTATGCTTGATGACTGTTCCAAAATGAATAAAGAATAAGTTCAAGCATTTGGAGTTGATACATAATATAATAAATATCAATATTAGGACTGATTTTTTTTCTCCAAGTATTAATTGCTACATCTTTATACCATATAAGCCAAATAAAGATAGCTTCTTTATCAAAATAGAGATTGAATTAAGTATCTTTTTAATTAAATAAAAAATCTTAATTAAAGAAAGATATCTATTTTTGTACTATTAGATTAATAGTATAGCTATTGCTTTGAAATAGCTTTTTGTTAAGTTTAATAGAAGAAGTCATGAATTCTTTTTTAATAACCTAGAGATATGATAGAAGATCAAAGATTAAATCACTAGTTAGACCATAGAAGAAATCAATGCCTAAAGCTCTTTTTTTTGTTAGTTTTATTTTTAAAACAACTCTAATAATTTTTAAAAAATCTTCTACTTAATTCTCATTGTCTTTTAAGTCTTATTCAAGCAAAAGTTTTTCATCAAAGTATAGGATTTTAGATTGAATGCGTATTCAAAAAAATTTAATATCCATAGGATAAGATAGGATAAGGTAGGACAAACCATTTATTTTCTTCTACATCCACATATTTCAAAGAGAGTTGAAATATCATATCAAAAAGATGATTTGAATTTCATTTATATAATCTAATCTAATCATTAGATTTTAAAAGGATATTATCATATTGAAGTATATTTTTTCAAGAGATTAAAAAATAAATGTAGAAGAAATTTCAAATAGAGCTATAAAATAGTAGGATGTGGATATTGCTTCTTTTATAGTGAAAGAAGTCATACGCCATTTACAGAGATTTTTGGCATGATGAAGACAATTTAAGTGGAAAATTATAGTTTGATGGGATTTTAGGTGAATATCAATTTAAAAAAGTTGAGGATCTTATCATTATAAAATGATTCCATATTTTATTAAGGATATAAAAATACAAAATAAAAGACTTGAATTAAAAAAAGATTTCAAGAAGAAATCGATAAGAATTTGAATTAACTAAATGAGTATACAAACAACACCAAGAAAGATGAGCTAGAGCTCCAAAAGATGTATTGTCAAGAGTGAAGAATTCTTTAGCCTTGATTCCAATATATATTCATGTCTAGAAAGCTTCTTGAGCAGCTTCCATCAAACTAGGAAGCTTCTTGAGCTCTTTCTACCAATTTGGAAGCTTCTCAAGCTCCTTCTATTAACTATGAAGCTTCTTAAGCTACTTTCACTAACTAGAAAGCTTTTTCTGCTGACTTTTATTATTTAAAAAATTTCTAGAATATTCTAAAAGATTTTGTAAACTTCCAAAGTATATATCTCTAACATCACCTTCTTCTCTAGTAATGACTTTTAAGAAGAGTTCATATCTTCAAAAATCTTCTTATATACATAGAAATTTAAGAATATGCTATATCAATAAAGTTATATATTTTATTCTTCATTCTTAGATAATAGGTTTTATTGCTCCTCGAAAAAATTGTCTATAGCTTTGAGCTAGTACTTCCATTGCTGAAATATCCCATTTAAGGATCTAATTTTCATTGTGGCCTTTAAAACATCATCCAAACAAGATCTTAAGCTTAAAAGGATTCACTTTTTCAAACTCAAGCAATATTACTAAAGCTCAAGCATTGGAATCAAAACTTGTATGGTTGGATGTTTCTCCTAATGGCTCCAACTGTGGTCATATTTGGTATTGAAATATATTGTTGTTACTTTGTTCAATTAAAGGTTATAAAAATTATATTGGTTTGTTTGAAACTTGCGTAACAAGTGAATCTTTTGAATCTTGTTCTTTCAATGCTTGAAGATTTGACATGGTAACTGACTTGCTTTGACAATTCTATTATATTTTGGAACAAACAACTACATATTAATAAAGGCTTTGATTTGGCTCTCTTCTTCTTATAGATATTTTGTCAAAAATATAAAAATATAAAATAAGAAACTTGAACTAGAAAAAGATTTCAAAAAGAAATCAATAAGAATTTAAATTAATCAAATAAATATACAAATAACACTAAGAAAGGTGAGCTAGAATTCTAAGCAATGTATTATCAAGACTAAAGAATTCTTCAACCTTAACTCCCATATATATATATATATATATATTCCTATTTAAGATGCTTCTTGAGCAGCTTCTATCAAAGTAAGAAGCTTCTCAAGTAGCTTCTACCAATTGAGAAGCTTTTTGAGCTCCTTCTATTAACTATGAAGCTTTTTGAGCTACTTTCACCAAATAGAAAGCTTTTCAACCGACTTTCATTAATTTAGAAACTTCTAAAATATTCTAGAAGGTTCTATGAATTTTCAAAGTGTATGTCCCTAACATCACTTCTTTCTCTAGTGACAAATTCTAAGAGAAGCTTATACCTTTAAAAATCTTTCTACATATATAGAAAGTTGAGAATATGTTGTATTAATGAAGCTGTCATGGACATACTTTAAGCCACTATTAGAACTTTCTGTAGTCTTCTAGAATCTTCTATAGCTTTTTAGAATCTTTTAGAATCTTCTAGAACCTTCTAGAATCTTCCTCAACCTTCCAAGATCTCCCGTAGATTTTTTAGAGTCTTCCAAAATCTTCCTCAAACTTCTAGAATATTCTAAGATACTCTTAGGACCCTCTAGAATCTTCTTCAAGCTTCCAAGATCCCCCGTAGACTTTTTAGAGTCTTCCAAAATCTTCTTGAAGCTTTTAGAATATTCTAAGATATTCTTAGAAGGTCCAATAGGACATAAGGCCTCATAGTATAAATAAGAGGGAAGACTAAGGAGCACCTCAGTCTTGCCAACATAAGTCTTGGAGTTATATCACTACATTTTAGAGGTTGCGGATTACCCTCCTCTAAACTAACTATCTCAAAGTATTCTTTTTAGTATAGAAAATACTAATGGCTTATCAATTTTTTCTTTTTTAAGATGGAAATAGATCAGATTAATGGAGGTACATCTTCACAAACAGAGAATAGAATAGCAACACTTGCAGATCTTTGAGCCCTATTGGATATAATACGAGAAGAAATGATATTCTTCCGCAATCCAAGAAAAGAATTGCAAATAGAGCAAGTATTTGAAGAAACTAAGCCAGAGATTTATAACTTAAAAGAAGAGATTATTCGATTAAGAGAAGCAAGCGGTAAACAAGCTATGCACACAACTTCTCTAGAAGTTCCAAGGGTTGTCATAAAAGAGCCAAAAGCTAGTATGCCTGACAAGTTTGATGGAACAAGATCCAACTTTTGAAGGTTTGTACAACAAGTGCGACTTTACTTACGACTATATCCATCTCGTTACCCAGATGGATTCACTCAAGTCGCTTTTGTGGACACTCTTTTATCAAAAAGTGCTCGATCATGGTTTGCACCACTATTGGAAAAGAATTCTCCAATCCTGTACAACTTAGAAGCTTTTATAGAAAGATTTACTGTTGCATTTGGAGACAGTGATCGAGAAAGAGTGACAGAGAGGAAGATCCAAAATCTATGATAAGGGCAACGTTCAGCTGCAATTTATGCTACAGAATTTTTTAAAGGTAAAGCATTTATGCAATCGAAAGGGCTTTAGCAAAAATTTCTTGTTTCAAGGTTCTTATATATACAGGAAATATAAAAAAAGATGTTGGATTCGGAGGTAAAAAGAGACTTTTTTCTGGTACTTTAGATTTGGGGGTATCCAACCACAAGGTCCCTACTGTGGCTAGACGTCTTCGTTTTTTGACCTTCTAATTCGGATATTATATCTCGTGCCTTGAATTCTCTAGACTTATTTGGACAATTTGCTGCTTTATGATTGGATCTTCCACAATATAGGCATAAATTCTCTTGTCAACATTTAATCTTTTCCGCTAGTGTTAATGGCTTGAATTGAGTCGTATCAATCTGCATAGGTTCAAGATATATTAATGGCTTTTCCAATACTCTTGAAGATGTAGCAATCGTACCTTGATAGGTATTGCTGAAAATTGATTGCCTTTCTTATTGTAGTTCAAATAAGCGATTGTTATAAGTAATAGCTTGAGCTATGAGTTCCTCTAAGCTTTCAATTCTTGGCATTGTGATCAATAAATTCTTTACATCATCTTTTAGGCCATAATGAAATCGAGTCATATCAAGTCATAAAAGCCTTATCGTTCCTTCAAGGTAAAGCATTTATGCAAGCAGCAAAAAAAAGAGATGCATTTGCATTGTATGCTATTCCAATGAAAGATCAAACAGAGCAACTAAAGCAGGAAATTCCTAATCAATATCGCGACCTGGAAGACGTATTTGAAAAAAAAAAAAGTAGACATATTATCCGAACATCGTCCTTATGATTGTGCAATCAAATTACAAGATGGAGCTCAACCTCCATTTGGTCCCATTTACAATCTATCACAAATGGAGCTTACAGCCTTACGAGAATATATTGATAAAAATTTAGCTAAGAATTTTATTCGACATTTAAAATCGCATGTTCGAGCTCCTATATTATTTGTGAAAAAGAAGGATGGTTCCTTACGTATGTGTGTTGACTATTGAGGTCTGAACAACATAACTATAAAAAATCGCTATCCATTACCATTAATCTCAGGATTATTGGAACAATTAGGATAAGCAAAGATTTTTACAAAGATTGATTTGAGAGGCGCCTACAACCTAATCAAGATTAAGGAAGGAGATCAATGAAAGACAGCATTCCGCACAAGGTATGGACATTTTGAGTATAATATTATGTCTTTTGAACTTACAAATGCAGCTACAGTCTTTCAACATATGATGAATGGTATCTTACGAGAATACTTAGATGACTTTGTAGGCATCTACTTGGACGATATCTTAAGCTTTTCTAAGAATGAAGAAGAGCATCAATATCATGTACGGAAGGTATTACAAAAACTACAAGAAAGTGGATTATATGCCAAATTGGAAAAATGCTCTTTCTACCAACCATCAGTCAAATTTTTGAGATATATTGCTTCAAAAAATGGGTTTTCCATGGATCCAAAGAAGATACAAACTGTTATAGAGTGGAAACAATCGTCATCAATTAGAGATGTACAATGTTTCTTGGCATTTGCAAATTTCTATAGAATCTTCATTAAAGATTATTCCAAGATTGCGGTGTCGTGTAGAGAGAATTTGCCTTGGAAAAACGCCGGGTTCCTAGCTGCTACTAGAACTAGCAGGGAACATGAGAAGAAGCCGTGCAAGTATGTTCTATACTTGCACAATATTTGTTCAAGCTTTCAAGTTATACTTGTATTATACTTGTACAAGTCTTGTACAAATATAAAATATAAATACTTGAATAATACTTGTATAAATACTTATAAAATACTTATATAAATACTTATATAAATACTTGTATAAAATAATATAATCCTTGGTATAATAATACTTATACAAATACTTATATAAATACTTGATATAAATACAAGTATATATACTTGTATAAAAGGTATAAGCAAAGTGTGTATGTATTCAGGTATACCTCAAAATACAACCGCATATGAGGAATACAAGTTATACAACAAGCTGAAACTAAATAAATCACTAAAAATTCATCTAAAGGTCGAATCAAGCGTGCTTATAGCCTATGGAAAGCTATTGATCCATTGTAAAACATATCAAAATTTCACAAATAGATGACTTAGTGTTTAAAAGTTATGGCTAAAAGAAATAGGCACCAAAATTTCCCAACAAATGCAAAGGCAGCAAAGCTCCTCTTCACTTCAGCCTTTGTTGTGATTACTTCCCTTCTCCAAATTAGACCTGCAATAGCTTTTTAGAAAGCTCACTCCATCATCTAACTTGTTCTAAAATTTTACATGCATGCCTCTCAAACTCCAGATTTTGTAGCTAGTTGATTCTACTCTTCAAACCCTAGCAACAATTTGCCCTCTTTGACACTTCACGGCTCATAAAACTTTCATCAAAGCTCCAAATGTATTGATTTTTGTTTTTATGGAAAGCTTACACAAGCTACTATAAGCATCTAAAATATCAAAAGGATTAAAGAGACTGTCCGACTTGGGTGGTTGAACAAAGTCTCTGCCCCTCTTCATCAGGTGGCAACAAACTCTTTCCCACTTTCAAGCTCACAACTTTCGCTCTCCAACTCCAAATGCTACAAGAGATGTCTTAATAAAAATCTAGCAAAAATTTCCACACTCTCTATAAAT
>JAWRVF010000668.1:0-202309 GCA_036785485.1 Physcomitrellopsis africana
GGCTTATAGCTTGTATCATGTTGTAAACATCCTCCAAATATTGCTCCAAAAGTTTTCTCCAAACTTGAGTTATAGGTTCCATCCTTCTTCTTTAATTTTGCCTTCTAACAACTCTAGATCTGACCACAACTTTCCTCATAACTCCTCGAATATAACTCCAATAGCAATCAGTTTTTTACACAACTTAATAGACTTATATATCTACAAATCCCAACAAAATTTACTCAAAATACTACTTTGATCACAAAGTTATGCTCTCTCAAACTTCACTGATTTGGAGATAGACCCCTGTCACTTTGAAAGAGCATAACATTTTATTTATAAGACTAATGAGTATCAAACTTACACTCATCTCTTCCTTAACTTACATAGATCATGTGTATTAAATTTTACACTCAAATTCGTCTCCTAATTCTCTTTATACCCAAAAAAACCCACACACATGCACTGCCCATACAAACCCTCAACCTTGCCTTCACTCTATTTCTTTTTTCATTTAAACTGGTTACAATTTTATTCATAACTCTTTGCTCAGAGGTCATATTGACTTGAGATTTTGATACAAAGTAGTTAACTCTATAAGGAACAAAAATCCAACAAATTTTGCCACTAAAGTCTAAGTGGTTTCCAAGAACCATGGCCTGAAATTTAGTAACCCTCACTGCCCTAGTCTTAAACATCTGCAACTTTCACAACTCATATCTCCCTTGATACTTAATCAAAAGACATGAGAATTGTCTCTATGAGTTCCTTATCTTGTCTACTACAAATCCACAAAAACTCGCACCTAAAATCCTCTCTAAGCTGCTGCTACACACAAAAACGTATACTGCCTATCAAAAAGAAATCCTATCTCTTTAAAAAAACTCTCCTTCTTCTTCTTCACGACCCTTCCTTGTCATCTCCCTCCTGGTCTTCTTTATCCTCTTGGTCAAAAAGACCTCTTAGCCCATGTCTTTTCCACTTCCTCAACCTTTTTTTACTAACTTGAAGAAATTTCACTTTTCAAGGTAAATTTCCATTGTATCTTCTTACTACTAATTTTCTATCAACCTTTCTTCTAATCTTAATCTTTTTATTTTAATGCATTCTTTTATGTTTTTCACACTATGTTTTGATTTACAACACGACAACGGGTTTGGATTTCAATACTAGAAGGATCTTATGGCGCTTAGCAAATTCTTCGTCTAAGAAACAAGCAGATGCTCCTGAATCTAATAACGCTAGGGTTTTGATTTTCTGAGGACCAAAAGACAAAGGGATTGTAAAACAACTAGCAAGCTGGGAAGAAAGAGTGGAACCTGATTTTTGTTGTGGTATTGAATTGTCCAGCCGCACGGTTCCTATTGTGGCTGGGCATCTTCGTTTTCCTGTATAATCGCACCTCTGGTCTTCACAATGCGTCGATTCTGCTTCTTGGGGCAGCTTCTAACTGTGTGGCCTTGCTCTCCGCAATACAAGCATAGTCCTTCCTCCATACGCCGCCTTCTTTCTTCTGGAGTAAGAGGCTTTATACGTACCGCGTCAATTTGCATGTCTTCCGCTTCCGAGTGTGAATTGAGGCCACTTGCTGACATACTAGGGCCATGGCGAGTCGTATATTGTCTTGCACGTTGGTCTTGGCGATGTTGAAATAGGCGGTTATCGCACTTCACTGCTTGGCTGATGGCTTCGTTGAGCGTCCGTGGATCTGGAAGCGATAATAGCAAATCCTTCACGTCGTCTCTTAGACCCCAATAAAACTGACTCATCACCGCTTCTTCGTCCCAGTTGATGTCGCATGCTAATTGCCTGAAATCTGATGCATAAATTGATACTGAGCGCATCCCTTGTCGTAGCGACCAAATCTTCGTTGTAGCCCATCGAGCCTTATCATGTTCGCCAAATGCCTCGGCAAATGCCCCCAAGAAAGTTTCAAAGTTGCTCAAAATTGGTGATCGTTTCTCGAATAAAGGAGCGAACCACGATAACGCTTGTCCTGTGAGCAGAGTTCCGACTAATCCAACACGCGACTCCTCCGTCGGATAGCGTTCACGTTGCAAAACTGTAATCAACCTGATTTGGTTGACGAAACCTTGAAACTTGGAATGCGTACCATCAAATTTGTCTGGAAGGCTGACTCGGGGTTCCTTTTGCTGTTGAACCAACGGTTCTTGCCGAACTAACGACATGGTTGCTTCATTAGATGCCGAAGCTTGAGATTGGTGAACCTTAGATTGTGCTGCCTCGGGCGTTCCAACGTTGTGAAGCCTTGCCATAACTCCTTCTATCTCTGCAGTTCTTTGAGACAACGTAGCAAGAGCATTCATGATGGCGTCCAATTTGGACTCCGAACTTTCAGCCATAGTGATGTCTTGACCTCCGACCATTCTAAGAGAAGAAAAGATGAATCTATAGAAGATAATATTGGTTTAGAGGAGGGTACTCCGCAACCTCTAAAACGCCTTAAGTTCTTCAAGAAGAGGGGTAATCCACGCTTTTCAAGAAGAACAAGACTCCAATATTGAATACAATGAATATCAGTTTAGAGGAGGATAATCCGCAACCTCTAAAACGCCAGTAGACCTTCAAGAAGAGGGATAATCCACACTCTCACAAGAAGGAACTAGCTCTAATATCAAAGATGTGTGTAGTCTCGACAAACTGTTACGGACACAAAATACAAACTAGAAATCTAAACAAGAAGTTCACGAAGAACTGGAAAGAACTAAATTAATGCACATGAGTACAAGGCCAACACCAGAGAAGTGAGCTAGAGCTCCAAGAGATGTATTGTCGAGACTGAAGAACCCTTCAGCCTCGACTCCTATATATACTATCAGATAGGAAACTTCTCGAGCTACTTCCGCTAAACTAGGAAGCTTCTCAAGCGACTTCTACTTAACCAGGAAGCTTCTCAAGCAACTTCCTAGAATCTAGTAGAATATTCTAGGAATATTCTAAGAATCTTCTAAGAGAATCTTTAGAGAATCTTCTAGGAATCTTCATAGAATATTCTAGAGGGTTCCAAAGACTTGCTTCTAGAATGTTCTAGAAGCTTGTCTCTAGAAGGTTCTAAGGACTATGTCCCTAACACACTATCAATGGCTGAGAGGATCCATCAATTACCTATGAAGAGAACAAAGATCAGAGTATGTGGCAAATACTATTCACCGCATCTTAGACTTTCTACACATGTAATCACCGCTCCTCGTGGAACTCGTCCTTTAAAGAGGGGGTAATGTCACGGACATATACATAGTTACCTATATGATCAAATAGAACTAGATAAAAGAAGGTAAAAGCAGGTTAATTCCATAATATCTTTAGAGAAACTTCCTAGAAACTTCATAGACGCTGCTTTGACTTTATAAGTGTCCATAGTAGACTTTTGGATTAGAAACTTGGTCAATAAGTTAGCCACATGTTGCACATGTTGGTAGCTTGAAGACCAAGCTAAATACGTGGCGAACATATAGGAAACTTGCCCTGCAAGTTCGACACGTGTCTTGCAACTTGGACACGTGTCTTGTAAATTGGACACGTGTTGGAGGTCCTATAGAACGTCGCCACTTAGCTCTTAGGTAGATAGTATAAATAGAGACAAGAGTGAAGCCTTCTTCACTCTTGTCAACTCCTTTCTTGTTTCCAGTCTAGTTCAAGAGTCTCTAGTTTTCTTGTCTTTTGGCATTAGCCATTCCAGTTTCTTTTTAATATATATACTTCTTTATATTTATTTTTTTGAGAGAAGTCTCACTTATTTATTTGACTTCTTCTAGTTATTGTCCTTGACAGTCACACATGTTGGTAGCTTGTAGAACAAGCCAAATATGTGATGCACATGTGGAAAACTTATCATGCAAGTTTGACACATGTCTTACAAATTAAACACGTGAAGGAGGTCCTATAGAATACCGCCATGTAACTCTTAATTAGATAGTATTTATAGAGACAAGAGTGAAGCCTTCTTCACTCTTATCAACTCCTTTCCTGATCCTAGTCTAGTTTCAAGAGTCTTCATGTTTCTAGTCTTTGGCAATAGCTATCCCAATTTTCCTTTGAATACATATATTTTCTTATTCCTATTTTGCGACTTTTCTTTGATATAGTTTTAATTAGATTATACATCTTTTTTAGTTTATGTCCTTGACAGATTGACAAGACTACACATACAGTATCAGAGCTTTGTGCTTTCTTGATTAAGAGTGGATTATCCCTTTTTCTTGATAAGATATAAGCATATTAGAAGTTGTAGAGTATATACTTCTAAACTGATATTATTTCTAGAAGTTTTTCTTTTGAATGTGTTATTCTGCATTTCTTGAAGTGAGAATAGACACCTTCCTTCTTATTATATTATCATGGCAGAGCTTGTAGAAATGAAGAGTGCAATGGCACGATTGCAAGAACAAATGAAAGAGCTAATGCTTGTAATGCATCAATTCAGTTTACCACCACAAGGAGCAACAAGATTAATAGGAAGTAAAGATATAGAGATGGTTAGAGCTGCATCAATATCTACACCAAATCATACTACCTCACCTATGATGGAACGCTGTTTAAACATTAGAGAACCAAAAATTAGTTTGCTTGAGAAGTTTGATGGCACAAGATCTAAATTTCAAGGAGTCATCAATCAAGTACAATTGGTAATTGAACTTCAATCTCAAAGTTATCCTATACAAGGATCTCAAGTTAGGTTTATTGGAACGTTACTTTTGGATTTTGTTTTATCGTGGTTATCATCTTTTCTTGAACGACGTTGTCGTGGTAGAGAGAATTTGCCTCAAGAAAGCACTGGGCTTCTGGCTGCCACTAATTACTCAATCAAGATTCAAGTATAATAAAAATCTCCAAATTTATATAAAGTCTCTTTTATAGGGCTATTATACCTAATACACAAGTCTTATTTCATCAAACCACTCAAAATATAACAAAATATTTTAAACCCTCATTCCTCCATAAGAAGGGAATTTTTTCCAAATTTCAACAATCCATAATTTTTAATGCAACAGTCCAAATCTACTTCAATTTTAAATGAAGTATTGATGTATTTTTTCCAACTATCACCACAAATTTCAACCATCAATTCATTACCGATCTTTAAATATTGCCAAAATCCTAGCAGTAGCTTCAAACTCTTGTTTACAAACACCTATGTACTAAATTCTTCATATCTCACAATCTAAAAGTCCAAATGCTGTAAAACTTTGATATATAGCTTTCTAATATAATAATACAGCTTTTTAAAAAGTTTGAGATAAAAATTCGTTCAAAAACTCAAGATATAGCAAATCCCATTACTATCAACAAAACAGCCTACTTACTACCTTGGAATTCAATCTGCTGTCTTTGACTCCTAATATCTCCTTCTTCAAAACTCCAATTGTAGTAATTCTTCCATATCAAGTGTAGATCTTGAAATCACCTCTTTGATTGCACCTCTCGATCTCCAAAAGCTCTCATACAATTCGTCCAATCTTCAAAAGAGTGAGAATAGGTATAATTTGTACTCCCTAATTTCAAGCGCCTACTCCTCCCTTATTAAAACTCCAAATTCCTAGGTTTTTACAACATAATTGTAGCCAAAAAAATAAGCTTTTTAACACTAGTCTTTGATTTTCTAATTGCCTCCTTGAAAATGCCGAAATCCTTGTTCTTGTTGCAAGCAGCCTCTTCAAAGCCTATTGGGTATGACCATTGACCAATAGGAATGAAGAACTTCATCCCTTGTCTTCATTCATCCTCATTTTGTCTTCATCCTTCCAAATAGGCCTCTTTATAATTTAATTCTTATTCTTTGGACCCCAATCACCTCTCAAGGCTTTATACTAAATATGTAGGTTTTATATAATTTAATAGCCATAACCAAACTAAGTAAAAATCTAAAATAAATTTTCTTACACCAACCTCCTGTAATTTACTTTATTAACCATTCTAACACATATCTAAATCTATAAACATATTATATATTTTGAGTGGATTTTATATACTGTAAGCAATTACAATACAATAACGTGATCCAATATTGGATAATTTATAGGCATTTTTAGTAGAATTCTGATCTATGTATGGAAAATATGATGAAATTCGTATTGCAACCAACAAGATTTGCATCCTACGATAAGACAATCGATCAGTGTCATTATATGCTTCACAATTTTGATAACTAGTAATTGATATCAAATGGGATGATACTGCACTCATCAGCCAATTTTTCTATAGATTATAATATGAGGTAAAAAAATTAATTCTCAATTTATCCAATACTCAAACATTGAGTCAAGCAATTGATTTTGCTATGAAATGTGACAATTGACTTTTTGAGTTTTGATCCATGAGTTGTACAAGGGAGCCTCAATGATATTATTCATTGGCTATATCAATGTCCTCAAAAAACATACATTTAAAAGTAAAAGACATGCAATTTGATATGGTACGTTTTAAATCTCTTGCTAGACAAAAAAAGATTCGGCATCGTCAAAGAAGATTATATTTATATTGAGGAGAATCTAAGTATATTGGTTAACATTGTCCACAGAAATGACACAACTATAAAATGAGGAGTACGGCTGTCAAAGAAGACAACATGTCGGAAAACGAATGTGTCCAGCTTTAATAGGAACCGTTGTCGGGGTAGAGAGAATCTGCCTCAAGAAAGCACTGGGCTTCTGGCTGCCACTAATTACTCAAGCAAAATTCAAGTATAATAAAAACACCCAATTTTATATAAAAGAAATCTCCATAGAGCTATTACATCCAATACACAAGCCTAATTTCCTCAAACCACTCAAAACATAACAAAATACTCTAAACCCTCATTCCCCCGTAGGAAGGGAATTTTTCCCGAACTTCAATAACCCATAACTTTTAATCCAACCGTCCAAAACTACTCCAAATTTACATGAAGTACTGATATATTCTTCACAACTACCACCACAAATTTCAACCGTTGATTCATTATCGATCTTTAGATATCGCCAAAACCCTAGCAGTAGCTTTAAACCCTTGTTTACAAACACCCGTGTACTAAATTCTTCATATCTCACAATCTAAAAGTCCAAATGCTATGAAACTTTGATGTATAGCTTCTTAGCACAATAATACACCTTCTTGGAAATTTTGAAACAAAAATTCGTCCAAAAACTTAAGATATGGCAAACCCCATCACCATCAACAAAACGGTCTACTTACTGCCTTGGAATTGGATGCGCTGTCTTCAACTCTTCATATCTCCTTCGTCTAAACTCAAAACTTAAGAATTCCTTCATAACAGACGTAGATCTTGAAATCACCTTTCCAACCGCACCGTCCGATCTCCAAAAGCCTCCGTACAACTCCGCAAAATCCCAAAAGAGTGACAGTATGTATGAAATCCACTCTTTAACTTTGAACAAGTATAACTTCTTCACCCTAACTCCAAATCGCCTAAAATTTCCTCTCAAACTATACCCAAAATCCTAAACTTTACAACCCTACCTCTGAAATTGCGAATCCCTTTTTTGAAGTCGCCGAAAACCCTTGTTAAGGTCGCGGGCAGCCTCCTCAAAGCCCATTGGGCATGGTATTCGACCAATAGGGATGAAGTTCCCTATTCCTTGCCTTCATCCGACCATGCCTTCATTTCATCCCTCCCAATTAGCCTCCTACTAGCTTATATTTTCATCCTTAGGCTCCCACCTTCTCTCAAGGCTTCATACTAATCATTTAGATCTTATATTTTTTTTTAAATATCATAATCAAAACAAGTAAAAATAAAATAAAGTTTCTTCTATCAATCCCTTTAATTTATTTTACTAACCATTCTAACACATATCTAAATCTATAAACATATTAGGCATTTTGAGTGGATTTTACATACTGTAAGCAATTACAACGATAACGTGCAGCTGGAACCTTGTACAATTCCTAGTGAAGGTCCTATTCTCTCCTCAAACCTCTCCTTATTTTTATAATAGATGTATATTTAGGACCAAAAAATTACAGAGCCTCTGCCTTATTAGATTCAGGAGCCTCAGCATGTTTTCTAGATGAACAATTTGTTAAGAATTGTAAAATATTTTGAGTACAGAAAACTAAATCCGTACATGTAGAAGTCATAGATGGTTGTCCATTGTCTTTTAGAGATGTGACTTGTAAAATCCGTCCTATAAAATTAACAATAGATGGTCATAATAGCTATGTAACCTTTAATATAATTAAATCTCCATCTAATCCAATTATTTTAGGTTTATCATGGCTAGAAAAATATAACCCTCAAATAGATTGGAATTCTTATAGACTTGACTTTTCTCAGAACATTATTAAATATCCTGCCGACCAAGTGAAAAGCTATAAGTCTAGTATATTAAAACCCGTACTTATAGGTGCAAAAGCTTTTATATATGCAACAAAAAAAAGATCAACTTTTTCTATTTATGCCACACCCATTTCTGATGGTGGAAAGATTTTAAGTGGCATTCCAAGCTAATATCTGGATTATCAAGATGTTTTTGAGAAAAAAAATATAAATATTCTTCTGGAGCATCGTCCATATGATTATTCAATCGACCTCAAGGAAGGAACTCAGCCACCATTTAGACCAATCTACAGTTTATCACAAGATGAATTGGCTGAATTCAAGACGTATATTGACGAGAATTTGGCCAAGAATTTCATATGCCATTCTAAATTTCTAACAGGAGCTCCAATTCTATTTGTAGAGAAAAAAGTTAGATCATTGCGGATGTAAGTTGACTATCGATGACTCAACAAGATCACAATCAAGAATAGATATCCATTACATTTGATATTAGGACTCTTTGATCAGTTAAATCAAGCTAAGATCTATACGAAAATAGATCTAGAGGGGCATACAATCTAGTATGCATCAAAGAAGGAGATGAATAGAAAATTGCGTTTCGAACTAGGTATGGACATTTTGAATATGATATCATATCTTTTGGACTTACAAATGTACCAACTGCTTTTCAACATCTCATGAATGATATTTTTTGTGAATTCTTAGACAATTTTGTCATCTACTACTTAGATGATATTTTGATCTATTCTAAGAACGTAGAAGAACATGAAGTACATGTTTGTCAGGTATTACAAAAATTTAGAGATGCGGGATTGTACACTAAGATGGAAAAGTGTGTATTTCACATTACTCAAGTTGATTTCTTATGATACATCATTTCAAATGATGGTCTCATGATGGATTCTAAGAAAGTCCAGACAATCATGAATTAGAAGATTTCAAAGACAATAACGGATGTTTAATGCTTTTTGAGATTTGTTAATTATTATCGGATCTTCATTAAAGACTTCTCTCAAGTTGCAGCTCCACTTACACGTTTGACTTGTAAAGACAATCTCCAATGGAATCAAGAAGCGGAAGTAGCATTTAAAGCTCTGAAGACATTGTTTGTTTCTGCACCAATCTTGTGTCGTGTTGACTTTTTCAAGGCATTTTTTATGGAAATACATGCATCAGACTTTGCCTTAGGTGCGATTTTGTCACAAATGGGAACAAATGACAAACTTCATCCAGTAGCTTTTTATTCATAAAAATTTTCAACAACCGAGATCAATTATGAGATCCACGATAAAGAACTCCTTGCAATCGTGGATTCTTTTCAAGAATGGCGTCATTATTTAGAAGGCACTTCCAATCCAATCACCGTGTATACGGATCACAAGAACCTTAAGTATTTCTTATCGGCACGCATATTAAATCATCATCAAGCTCATTAGAGTATGTCTTTGTCAAGATTTGAGTTCATTATCACTTATTGTCCAGGAAAACAACAAGTTTTGTTTGATGCCCTTTCTAGACGTACTTATTTTATACCAAAAGAAGGAGATGCAGCTTTTAAGCAACAAAGAACGGCCTTCTTGAAATCAGAGGAATTTCATCTTCAAGCAATAAAATCAACATTGATTGTTGATTCAACTTTTTTCAAGCAAATTCAATCAAGTATATTCTTAGACCTTCTTGTTCATGATATCAAGAATAATTCTTCTAAGTCTCATGATTCTTTTAAATTTTAAGTTCAAGAATAACCTACTATATTTTGAAGGATGCCTATATGTTCCAAAAGGAAAAGCATGTTTACATGTTCTTCAAGCACGTCATAATTTTCCAGCGGCAGGACATTTTGGATACAACAAGACTTTGGAACTTATATCAAGAGATTTTTGGTGGCTTCAAATGTGGAAGGCAATCAAAAACTTTGTATAACTATGTCATATCAACTCAAGATCAAAGACTCCTCGTCATCGACCTTTTGGACTTCTTCAACCATTATCTATTTCAGAAGAACCATGGTCTTTTGTTTCTATGGATTTCATTACAAATCTTCCAAGCTCAAGATCTTATGACTCTATATTTGTGATAGTAGATTGGTTTACCAAGATGGCATATTTTGTGCCATGTACAAAATCTATCACAGGTGAAGAAATAACTAAGCTTTTCATTAATAATATCTATCACTATTAAGGATTATCTAAGGATATTATATTGAATAGGAAAACTCAATTTATATCAAGATTTTAGAAAATCCTTTTTAAGATCTTAAAAGTGGACATAAAGTTATCTTCAGCTTTTCATTCTCAAACTGACAAACAAATAGAGCGCATGAACCAAGTCTTGGAGTAGTACTTAAGGTGTACCATCAACTACCAATAAGATGATTGGACAGCTCTTCTGCCATTGGCAAAGTTTGCTTATAATATTATGATACATTCTTCTACGCAACAAATATTTTTTTTTGCCAATTATGGTTATCACCCACGGCTTGATGCTTTTGACTTTTCAAAAGTTGATAATCCAGTGGTAGAAGATTTGGCAAATCATTTGTCAGAGCTACATGCAATAATAAAGGTGTAATTAAAAGAAGCTAAAGAATGATAAAAAAACAAATGCAAATGCGTATCACAAGGAACAACCACAATTCAACATGAAAGATAAGGTAGTTGCATATTGATTACACCTATCGAAGTCCATGAAAATCCATCATATATTCCACATATCACTACTTCAGCCATATAACATAGTGGATATACAAAAAAGAAGACAAATGCCGCTGCCTCCTATAAAAGTGGACAACTATGAAGAATTCAAGATTGAAGAGATTTTAGATTCAAGGCAACGTCAAAATTGATTAGAATATCTTGTGCATTGGCGCAAATACAATATTAATAAACGCACATGAGAGCCATCTAAGAATCTAGCAAATGTATCAATAAAAGTCAATATATTTCATCGACAATATCTGTCAAAATTAAGATTAAAAAAAAAATCTTTGCTATAAAGCAAAGCAGATTCTATAGAGGTTTTATCCTACATTGTATCATTGTTTGTTATTTCTTTAGATTTGTTCATGCTAAAGAGATTGAGGATCAACAACTAGTGAATTTAGCTCAAGAGCCATTATTTGCTGATTTACCAGACGAGACATGACAACTATTACAACCTTCAAGACGATGGAATAGAGATGAAGACCCTCAAGAACAACATGTCCTTCCTCGGATTGATGGCGAAATACAACATGTTTGATATCACGACCTTGGAAGAGACTTTCGATGTTTGGTGATACTTTTAGAGGTAGGAACTACTCTTCATGGTGTTCTTAATGTTTTCTTTGAAGGGAGTTATGAAGGCCTCAACAATGATCAAATAAGAGGGTGGTCCTGCCGCCCTGGTATAAGACATTATTGATGGTTGAAAGGACCTATCAACTACCTTCAAAGGAAACAAAGATCAAAGTATGTGGCAAGTGCAATTCGATGTATCATAGACTTTCTCAACATATAATCAGTGCTCCTTGTGGAACTCATCTCTAAAAGAGGGGATAATGTCATAGACATAAGATTTATTCTAATAATAACCTAATTAATTTAAATCAATAGAAGTAAGTAAAATAAGTTGATTTAATAATATCTGATAGAGAAGCTTCCTAGAAGCTTCATAGATATAAAATCATCTTTATACATGTCTATAGGTGATTGATAGATTAAAAACTTGTTCAACAAGCTAGCCACATGGTGTTTATGTTGGCAGCTTGTGGAATAAGCTAGCCATGTGTCACACATATTGGTAGCTTGCGGAACAAGCCAAATACGTGGCGCACATATAGAAAACTTGTCATGCAAGTTTGATATGTGTCTTGTAAATTAAACACGTGTAGGAGGTCCTATAGAATACTACCACATAGCTCTTAATTAGATAGTATTTATAGAGGCAAGAGTGAAGCCTTCTTCATTCTTGTCAACTTTTTTCCTGATCCTAGTCTAATTTCAAGAGTCTTCATGTTTCTAGTCTTTGGCAATAGCTATCCTAGTTTTTTTTTGAATATACATACTTTCTTATTCATATTTTGTGATTTTTCTTTGATATAGTTTTCATTAGATTATACATCTTTTTTAATTCATGTCCTTGACAGTAACTGAAGTAAGATATTATTAATTAATATGATAACCTTGAAGACATATTTGAAAAGAAGAAAGCAAACATGTTATCAGAACACCATCTTTATGGTTGTGCAATTGAATTACAAGATAGAACTCAACCTCTATTTGGTCCAATTTATAATCTTTCACAAACAGAGCTTATAGTCTTCTAAGAAAATATTGATCAAAATCTAATTAAGAATTTAATTGGACATTCAAAATCACCTTTGGGAGCCTCTATCTTATTTGTGAAGAAGAAAAATGGTTCTTTATGTATATGTGTTGACTATTGAGGTTTGAATAAGGTAATTATAAAAAATTGCTATTCATTATTGTTATCCTCAAAATTATTGGAATAATTAGGATAAGCAAAGATCTTTATAAAGATTGATTTAAGAGGCCCCTACAATCTAGTCAAGATTAAAGAAGGAGATTAATGAAAGAGAGTATTTTGTATAAGATATAGACATTTCAAATTCAATGTTATGCCTATTGGACTTACAAATACACTTACAATCTTTCAACATATGATGAATGATATCTTACGGTAATACTTAGATGAGCTTGTAATCATTTATTAGCATGATATCTTGATCTTTTCTAAGAACAAACAAGAACATGAACATCATACATATATGATATTGAAGGAACTATGCAAAAGTAGATTATATGCCAAATTAAAGAAGTACTCTTTCTATCAACCATCAGTCAAATTTTTTTAGATATATTGCTTCAAAAATAAGATTTTTATGGATCTAAAGAAGATACAAACTGTTATAGAGTAGAAACAATTGTCATCAATTAGAAATATATAATATTTTTTGAAATTTGTAATTTTTTACAAAATCTTCATCAAAGATTATTCTAAGATTGTAGCTCTATTAATACAACTTATAGGCAAGGAAAAATTTATTTAAAACAACAAGACTAAAGAAGCATTCAAGAAGCTAAAAGAATCCTTCATTTTAACTGCTATCCACGTAGATCTAATAAAACTATTCATTCTGGAAATGGATGCTTTAGATTTTGCACTTAGATTTGTATTCTCTCAAACTGCTGATGATGGTCAATTACATCTAATAGCATTCTGCTCTCAAAAATTTTTAGCTGTAGAGATCAATTACGAGATCTACAACAAAAAACTATTGGCAATTGTTGATACTTTTGAAGAGTGGCATCATTTCCTAGAGGAGGCTCAACACAAGATCATGGTATATATTAACCACAAAAATTCAGAATATTTTATGAGTGCTCAAATCTTGAATTGTTAATAAGCACAATGGAACATGTCATTATTTTGATTTAATTTTGTGATTACATATCATCCAAAAAAACTTCAAAGAAAACCAGATGCCCTTTCTTGATAATTATTTCTTGCACTAAGAATATGAGACATTGTATTGGATTAAGAGAAATCAATCATATTAAAGCCATCTAATTTACAGTTGAAAACATTGATAATATCTACCTATACAGTTGCAACTCTCAAGATAGAAATCCAGAGAGCAATGAAGACAGATCCATTTATAGAGAGCATTCAGCAACATCTAAAAAATGTATATGTGGAAGAAAACAATAATTTAAATTTCAAGGACGGATTGTTATATTACAAGGATCTCTTATATGTTCCTCTAGGCCCTACAAGACTTCAAATTCTTCAAGCATGACATAATCTTCTAGCAGCTAGATATTTTGGCTTTAATAAGACTTTGGAATTAATATCAAGAGGCTATTGGTGGCCTCAAATGTAGAAATTTATGAAAGAATTCATCTAATCATGAAAAATTTGTGTCCGAGCAAAGGTCCAAAGATATCAACTATATGGACTTTTTCAACCACTTCCAATTCCTAACGACCTATGACAATTGTTATCTATGGACTTTATTACAGATCTCCTGATTTCAAATGGAAAAGACTCAATTTTTGTAGTGGTAGACCATCTTATCAAGATGGCACATTTCATTCCATACAACAAAGGTATTTTTAGAGAAAAAATAGCCAATTTTTTTATTGATAATATTTATTAAATATGTGGCCTTTCAAATGACATTATTTTGGACTGAGGACCATAATTTGTATCAAATTTTTAGAGATGATTATTTTAACTTTTAAAGGTCAAGATCAATCTTTCATCAATTCATCATCTTTAAACCAATAGTCAAACAAAATAAGTGAATCACATCTTAGAATAATATCTTTGTTGTAATATAAATTATTAACAAGATGATTAGATGTACTTCCTACCATTGGCCGAGTTTGCATATAATAATTTTGAATATTCTTTAATGAAGCAAACTCCATTCTTTTCAAAATATGGATACCACCCTAGAACAGATTCATTTCAAATTGAAGATATGAGAAGCCTTGCTGCAAAAAATTAAGCTACCTACTTAAAAGCCATCTATGAAGAATTAAAATTCCAATTGCAAATAGCTCAAGATAGATATAAAGACTATGCAAATATTCATTGCAAGAACCAATCAAAGTTCAAGATAGGAGATCATATCTGGCTAGTCTAGTAAAATATACAAATGAATGGACCATCACGGAAATTAGACTATCAAAG
Organism: Physcomitrellopsis africana; assembly: GCA_036785485.1. NCBI lineage: Eukaryota > Viridiplantae > Streptophyta > Bryopsida > Funariales > Funariaceae > Physcomitrellopsis > Physcomitrellopsis africana. The sequence continues at coordinate 14,981 of JAWRVF010000668.1, forward strand.
ACTTGGACCATTTACAATTCTATACCAAGTAAGTCTAATAAGTTTCCATCCTGAACTATAAAGTAGCATGCGTATTCATCCAATCTTTTATATCTCGCTTTTAAAAACCTACTATAAATCAAATATTATTGGAAGAATTCTTCCACCACCAACTCTGGTTAAAATTAATTAAGAGATGGAATACAAAGTAGATGAAATATTAGATTTGCATATAAGATATGGACAATTGGAATATTTCATTCATTGGAAGGGCTATGGAGTTAGCAAAAGAACGTGAGAACCTTCAAATAATCATAAGAATGCAATTGAGAAAGTTGACAAATTCTATCAATGATATTTTAAAAAATCTAGATTCAATCACCATTAAAGATTTTGTGGATATCAACATCTCTTGGCTTTTATATGATGCTTTTCTACCAACAACAGAAGACCAATATAAAAAGAAGAGAGCCATGCCAAGACCTTCACTTGTATATAGTCATTTTCTCTAAGATAGAATAGATCTTGCTAGAAGCTTATTAGTTACTATGTCAAATCTTAGCATTTCAAAGAAATTGCAGGAACAAGTATTAAAAGACTCTTTTGCCACACAAGTGGTTAGAAAACCATTGCAATTTTCACAATCTACTGGATTTGAAGAATATGAAGAAGGCAAAGAAGAAGTATTCCAATGTTAAATAAGGCCATGTTTGGAATCTTTGGAGATACGGCCTTATCACAAAAATCTTGATTCAAATGTCCAAGCTTTGATAATACTTCTTGAAGTTGAAAGGATGATTCCAAGTAGTCCAGAAATTATGTTTGGAGGATGTTTTGAAGGTTGCAATAAAGAGTAGATTCTTAGATGGGATATTGATACAATAGAGGTTATATTTAGAGATCATTGATGCTATTTCAAGGATCTTATTGAACCAATAATTAACAAATAAAAGAAAAAATATGTTGCTTCTCTATTTTGATAAAATCTAGATTTCTTACGTATGTGATTTGATCATTAAATCACTTTGGCTCCTTGTGGAACTTGTCGCTAGAAGGGGAGGTAATGTCACAAACATACTTTAAATCACCACATTTTAGAACCTTCCATAGTCTTTTAAAATCTTCTACAGTTTTTTAGAATCTTTTAAAATCTTTTAGAATCTTTTTTAGTCTTTTAAAATCTTCTAAAATCTTCTTCAATCTTTTAAAACCTCCCATAGCCTTCTAAAATCTTTTAGAATTCTCTTTAGTCTTTTTGAACTTGTTTTAATCTTCTAGAATTTTTTTTAATTTTCTAGAATCTCTTTAGATATTCTTAGAAGGTTCAATAGGATATAGGCCTTGTAATATAAATAAGAAGCAAGATCAAAATACACCTCAGTCTTGCTAATACAAGTTTTAGAGCAATTCAAAGTGTTTCCTTATTTTTTGATATCAATCTAGTCTCTTGTTCTTGTCAATGATCTAGTTTTTTGTTCTTGTCCATCCAATTCTTTGTTCTTGAAATTATTCTAGTTCTGTAATCTTTTCCTTATTACTTTGTTAATCCACTATCTTGCATCCTTGACATATTGTTGATTTTTTAGGTGTGATACTTATATTTTGTTGAAAATATATTTTCTTGAAGAATATTGTATTTCTTAAATATATTTATTATTGAAGATCTTGTTATTAATTAGTTATAATAAATGATCCATATTACCAAGCTCTATAAATGATGATGAATGATCCACAATATCAAGCTCTATAAATGACAATGAATGATATAGAAATGAGTCTAGCATCCATTACAATTTCACTTAATATATCAAAGTTGGCCACTTATACAAGAACAGTCTACTCTTATATCTTTAACATCTTGTGCCAATTTGTAAGATATGATTTTTTTTTCTATATGCTAACCATATATTATTTAAATTATTAAGTGTTAATATTTTAATCCATCCTAAATAAATTAAATACCATTAACATCTAATGTCTTTAGTATTTGAAGAACTTATTACAAATGCCTTCAACAATGAAGAAGGTCAGCTAAAAGTTGCTCATATCTATAATTAAATATGAAGCTTTTTTATTTGTATTTTATTTTTATTTTTATTTATTTCACCTTTTTTATTTAGATTTTTCTAATAATATTTATTCTATGATATTATTAGATATATTTTTTGAAGAATTAAAAAAAAAATTTAAAAAAATTGAATATTATAATTAAATTAAATGTTGGATATAGAATATAATAGTGATTCTTAAATATAAGAATATTGTTACAAAAAAAATTGTTCTATTATATGAAAATATAGTAGGATAGATTTTAGGATTTAGATTTATTAAAATCCATTCCATTATATTTTTAAAGTTTAAGATTTAGATTTAGGTTTAAAAATTTATCTTGGGATATTAGTCTGAGTGTATTTAATTGTCATTTGCAACTATAGATCTACATAATACCATGGTTACACCACTTCATGCCAACAAGTAGAGATAATTTGAATAGAAGTTCCATTTTTTTATTCTATAGATGATATGCTTCTATATTTTTATTTTTTTCCTACACAATAATGGTGTAGGTGAAGATTATTAATCAAACCTTCTTAAATGTGTGCCTCAAGTTTTAGCTTTTCCGATTGTAAATAATCTTCTTTTTTTTTTTCTTTTTTTTTTTTTTATGGTGGAATTCATAAATTCTCCATTCTTTTTGTATATCATTGTCCATAAGCTCATCTATCTTATAGGCACTTGATATTAATCTCATAAGACTATCTGCTTTGTAATAATTAATTAAGTAATTTCTTGAGATTTATATTTGTTTATAAATTGAATTTTTAAGTTGGCATTTGGTAATTTGGCATAGTCAAGATTGCAACGCTATCGTGTTGCAGCACGTTTATATAGTGAAAGATACAGATAAGAGTAATTTATATTTAATACTTGATTATCTTAATTCAATAGAAACTTAGGATACTTAAGAAAAGGATTATGGAAGCCTCTTAGATTATTTTCTTGTTTTAATAGCTAATAGATAAAAGTTAGTTGTTAAAATTTTCTTCTAAGCTATACAAATTCTATTACTAATTTTGAAAAGCCATAAGTTAATTAAAATAGGATATAAAAAGAAAATAGTTATTATGGTTGATACTAAGATTAAGTTGAGGATAGGATTTAACTTAAAAATCCTTAGAATTAGTTAAATTGATACCCAAGGAAAGACCGGGTATGAGACAGGGTCAAAATCAGACCTCTAGAGACAAAAAAAACTACCGAAGGCAAGAAAGGGGGACATTCAAAGATCGGCATTTAGAATTGGATAGCTAGCTTGAAGGGGGTTCCAAGGGCATTTAGCTTGTGACCATAGAATTTTGAAGGACTTAGCAATTGCTATTCAAAGTCAAGGTTTGTATTGGTGTTTTGGATTTTATATAAGACAATGATGGCTTGCATTGTTGAGTAATTCGTACAATCTGTACAGCATCTATGGTTCAAAATTTGGTATTATTTGGATTATTGAGTGTGCTAAATGTATACAAAAATTTGTATTAATCTAGTGATGCAATAAGGAGATATTTGAGTTTTGATACAAAGGGTTGTTGGAAGTTGGCAGTGTAGGGTTGGATAGGGTTTCTGTGATAACTAAAGATCCACCAATTGGATCAATGTAAATTTTGGTATGCTAATAGAAGACTTATAGATTGAGCTACACACCAAGTTTGAGCTGAAGTTAACGGTGAAAGAAGGAGAGATCACCACTGGAGTTTCTGCATCAATCTTCAAGTTAGCGGCCAAGTGTCATTAGTGCGCTTTTTGGGCATTTTCTTGCAATCTGTAAGTTGGGTTGAGCTAAATTTTTTTGAGCATGTAAAAAGCTTGTATCAACATTTTTGTGTAAAATTTCACACTAAGTGGACGGTTAGATTAAAAATTATAGCTTGTCAAAGCTCACTAATTAGGATTAGGGCTTATAAACAAAAATAAAAATTGCTTAATTATAAAAGAAACGAGGTAATTGGGATATATGTATGGTTGATGTTACTAAGAGGAGTGTTTTTAAATACCTTTGAATTGAAGTTCAAATTATATTCCTCATACATGGATGAAATCTATTAGGGTTTCTTGATTATTTGCAAACATTATTTTACCTTCTACAGCTAGGTGCCCGGTGCATTCCCGAACAAGACAACATGTAATATAACAATGCTTGTTTGAATTGAATGTCCTTTGTAATGTATCTACTATGATAGTTATTTTGTGATTAATCTACTAATTTATGATTTTCTTAGGTCTACTACACTTTACATTAAAATAGTTGGATCTTCTTATTAGAAATTAAATTATTCATCACCTAGATCCTAGTCAGATTTTCTTGTGATGGAAAATATTTGTAGGCCCTTCAAAAATCTATGTTAGTGTGGTTGGATTTTCTATTAAAATTGAACCAGCTAATTATGTTAGGTTGAAAGGATTTTGGTTTATACTTGGTTGTTCCTAACTTGACATTTCTCATGATTTCTGTACTTAGAATAATGTAGTTAGTCCTCTCATCTCTTATGATCAGTCAAAGCATTATGCAATTTGTACCATTGACATTGATTGGATGCAATATATTAAATCAACATATTTTTTTGCAGATGGTTTGTTTTCCTTGATAAACATTTGTATCCAATTAATATTAACGACTGTTAATATCATATTTGGATAATTCCATTAATAAACTTAATTTTTGATTGTATTATATTCTATATAATAGATTGTCAAGAGTGTTATGTGTTTTTAAATACAATGAAATAATATTTCAATTCATTATTCATTATAAATTTGTTTAATTAATTTTATTTATTTAGATATTTTGTTGTTCAGTTTTGTGTGTTCATAACCATTTTAGAATGTATTTTATAAATTTTGGTATTATTATACGCTTCACATTTAAGGGTTCATATGATGGTTTACTTATTTGATTGAGTGTTATTTGATTAAGTGTTACGTATTTGATTACTGTTAGTAACATGCCTTTGTTATCAATAGACATACTTTCATAGCACTATTAAGTAGAGTTTTGACTAAATTACGAATTTATTTACAGGTAAGTATTCTGTTTTAGAATGATAACTCGCTCCACTCACTCCAAAAGGAAGTCTTCTTTGAAAATGCCCGCGGTAAGTTCATCATTCATAGTGCATGGCAACAGTAGGATTGCCACTTAATGAATACTCTTCATAGTCCCTCGATTCATTTTGTGAGGCCTTTCTACAAATAAGTTACTTTTCATGTTTGAAATGCTGCATGAACCTATACAAGCAGCATGCTCACGATGTGCTCTTACAGCTTTCAAGAGTGCTATATTAATGCACATGGACGCCCATGGAAATCAGTATTGTGAGATAACCACCTAATAAAGACTTTTTCATTTGCAATGTATCAAATGTCCTTGCATAAAATCAATGTACAAACCACAGGAGTGTTTGAAGTAATCATTAACGTGCACTGAATTCACGCATTAAAGATGGTTTTCTTTGCATTTAACAAAATCAACCTATCGCTATTGCCCCTATTGATCTTTTAAAGAAAACAAAATTGTAGAATCGACGTCTAAAAATTGAGTTTTGGCCTACTCAGACTTCAATGGCTTCGATTGCAACTTGGGAAATGGTCTGATGTACTTGGAGATGAAGAAATTGCTGAAGAAAAGCAACAACGACAAAGAGTACAGGAACAACATCTGCACAGATATACCCGAGCACTAATGTCAATGCAGGCCCTCCTTCCATAAAACAGAATTCTTACAGAGGAATGTACAATAGAGATAATTATACCATTCAATATTAAGGTGATACTGAACATCAGGTCCGTCGGAACTTACTCTTGGCATGTTTTGTGGATAGGTGCTGGGGTAGAAAAGCCCATGTATACCTTGCCCGATGAATGAAACAAATTGGAGCATTTGAAACATGGTTAAGTATCTGCATTAGCACAGACGAAATGAGGACGAAGGGGAGGCCAATGTGCACTATATTTAGCAATCCTATGAAAGTACCGTGAATGAGCTTCGATTCAAATAATAAAACTAGTGATACAAATCAAAGACCTCATAAACTCCTTGATGATGATGGATTCTGGAAATTACGACACATACTTCACGTACAAACGGGGAACTAGATTTTAACCTGGGAAAACATTCACAGATGAACTTACTTGCCCCAGAAGAGATATTTGCGTCGTCGTTTCTCATCTTTGGCGATGGTTGCTGCTAGCAGATAGTACAAATACATGACTACATGAATCCATGAATTAAGCGCTGCTGAGAAATAGGCTGCACAGGTAAAGCGAAAATGATTATTTCCAGTTCTATATGCAGGAGACTGCCTCCGCAGTACAGGTGGCTGTTGTGTTTCTGCACAAAACGCTTCCAATGCGCCCAACAATAAATTATGCAATATTCTTTCATTCAAAATATTACACATAAGTACTCAAACCTCCTTACCATCTCCTGTGGGGAAAAGGTAGCTAATAATCCACCAAATAAAGGAAATGCTTGCGTGATGGTACAGATGGAGAAAGGTTATTTGCCGCAAGTTTCTTCTCAAGAGCATTACTATCTGTCATCAATTCATTCCAACTATGAGAAAAGTTCGTGAGATCTATCAACTGAACATGAAGATGAAGAAGCTTGCCCTGTAAGTAGGTGTGCAACAATGAGATACTACAATACTGATGACACTCCGAACTTCTCAAATCATACCTAGAGAACCGACAGTCTAATAAAGTGCTCAAAACTTCTGATCTGGGCTAGGCTACTGGAGGAAAATTCCAAGTTGTAACAACGTTCCAATCCTTTCGTTACAGGTTACGCACAAACTTACCGTGTCCATGAACTCATACAACTTCGAGACGTAAAAAATGTAAATGTAAAATCCCATCTGCATGTTACAGACTCCTCATCAGAAACAATAATCCAGGATTTAAGAACCGATGATAACGATGAGAATTAACATAAACTGCTCCTGCAGGCACTCAAGAAGTAATGAGTGGCAAAGTAGAAAAGAAAAGCAGGCAAATAATACTCACTTTAACATGTCCATCGTTTCCAACATTACCCCAAAAGGAATACCTGCACCACATAAGGCTGATGTTAAGACTGCGATTGAAGTCATATGATACTCGCCAGCCTACTACAAATCCCTAAACATTAGATTGTATCAAAAGCTATGAGGTGCAAATATAAAAAAAATTACAAGTAATTCCATGGACTAGGCGACCATCCTTTGGGCTATGAATTTGTGAAGGACTTATCCACAATTTCACCAAAGCATCGGAACTGGTCACCACACTAACGGAATCATCCACAGGACCTGAATGTAACGTTCGAGAGAGCTTGTGCAACTCAACAAGGTTAGTTTAGGATTTGAGCATAAGATGTGAAATGCGAATTTTGAATCTCAGGGACGAGAAAGAAATGATAAATTGAGAAATGCGTGCGGCAATCACTCAGAGCAAAAAAGAGAACTCATGAAGAATGGCAATACCTATGGTGGCGAGCTTCGGAGATAATCCCCCAACCCATGTAGAAGCTGAGGAAGCACAGAAAGCAATTGTGCACAATGACGAGCGTCTGCAACCAAACGGGGTCTTGCAAGCGGGGCTTTAACCCTGCCCGCTTGATGTACGAGCTCCACAACCAGACGACGACAATGTAGGCTATTATAGCCAAGACGACGGGCGTGGGGCTCCTCACAAGAGGCAAATCGGTTGTGATGGCACTTGGTTTACTCAGGTCTAGTCCGACGTAGTGTTCCAGAATATTGTGCACAGTGGAGTCCAGCATGGTAATTGACCAAAGTGAGGAGGACTTGAGATTACTTCCAAAGATACTAGTTGCCGAATCCAGGGTAAGGTTGTGAGCATTGTCACCCACACAAGTCGTCTGCCAGCCCATGTCCCGGGAGGCCTTGTCCACCAGCCAGTCCCCTGCTTCACTGAATGCTGTCATTGCTGCTCCACTCCCATCCCGCACTCCAAAATGCTCTAATCTCTATCGGCCTACGCAAGACTCACTGGATATTATCCATACACTTGAACTCTCCACTAACATTCTACAGTACCTCTAAAGTTCTTGTACCCTCAGTCCCCCAAAGCTACTGCACTCCTTATCAACAAGCAGTGCATTATACGGAGGAACGACGAGGGAACAAGTGACCTACTCTCTGCCTCTCTGCTAAATTATATAAATTCGACGTTGGTAGAATTGCGAAACTGTAACATCTGGGTTGGTCGAATTTTCGGGGAGCTAAAGTGGTGACACGGGAGCACCACATCCACGGAAGAACCGCATTTTCTGGACCACGCAGACCATTCCAGGCGTTACTGAGTTGATTGCGAGGAGCATCACGACACTGTAAATATAAAGGGCAGAAGAGGGAATGCTGAGGGTTGCAATAGAACGATGAGTGGTGATGGACAAGCATTGAGCCCAAAGTTGGCGCTACCAGAAAAACAGATGCCAATATGCGTGTAGACTCCTGAAATGGCAGTCCGTTTCCTAAAGTAGAGATGCTGCTTTCCCAGCCCCAGGAACCCCTCTGGTGGCCCCACTCGCCTCCCCCTATCCATGGCTTTCCTTCGCGGCATTCGGGCTCCCATTCTGAGCCATCCATTACGAATCAACCCTAAATCTGGTGCGTTTCCACGCTTACTCATTCCACTTCTGGTCGCTCATCGAAATGTTCACCAACAATCAGGTCACTTTCTTAAGAATGCAATTTTTGCATGTTTCTCTTTCTTTGTTTTGTTTTGAGGGAGTAGTAAAGATACGATATATTGTGCATTACACCAAACAAGCTTTGAGATTGCAAGGCTTCGTTCGAAGTTCGTCACCACACAAGACAATTTGAACACCGTGCACATAGCGGTGAAACAAAGGTTGAACCCAGCAGCCATGGCAATGGCCGCAGCTCCTTGGTTATGGATAGACGCAATGTCTTCCAAGACTCAGGCAATCAAACAAAGAAGGAGACTTCACTTCTAGCTCAATCATTGGTTTGTCAGAAGATGCAATGTTTCTAACGGCCTTGAGCTTATGCAGATGTTGAAATGAAATTGATAGCTTAAAAAAGAAAAAGAAAAAAGAGGGGGGTAACTTATCTGATTTAGTAGCTATATATAATTCTTGCTCTAATTCTTGTCTTTAATCAAAGTATGCAATTAATTTTCAAATCGCTCCTTCACTTCTAGTCTTCCTAACTTCTAATTTAGTTCCAATCTTCTCCACAAGCTCAACACAAAAACCACAAAAGCACACATACATCCAAAATAACATATAACAATAGAAGATTTGATAAGTAAATAATATGAATATCAAAGCATTTTTAAATGAGAACCAACAGAGTGATGATTTGAATGATGCTATGGTTGAAGAGAAGAGAGGCAGAGCTGCTCATGAAGAAGATGTTGTTGAACCTCTAAGCAAAAAGAGGTCTCTAAGGAACAAGGAAGCTTCTCAGGGATAGAAATCAAAGAAGATGCCTTCTTATGTCTATCTTGGCGATGCACCATTACTAAAAGAATGGTGGAAGAAAAACAAAGAGAAGGAAAAGGATGGCACAAGCAAGCCCAAAGATAAAGGTCCTATCTATAAGCTTCAATCTAATATTGAAACATCAACAGATATGAAGAATATGTTAGAGGAGAAGATTTTGGATGCCAAAATTGAATTCACTCTAAGAGAGGCTCTTAGTATTGTAAAAAAAAATTTCCATGAATTAATTATTGATGTGATAAAAAAAAAGAGACAAATGACAGATCAAGCTATTATGGTAGAAGCACTGGATATTTGTGTGACTAAAGATGAAGAGGAAGAGATAAGACAAGTATTTGCACAAATTGCATTACCAAGAAATATTTTTGTAATAATTTTCAACAACAAAGATCAACTATGAAATTCATGATAAAGAACTTTTTGTAATTGTGGATTCTTTTTAAAAATGGTGTCATTATCTAGAAGGCACTTCTAGTCTAATCACCATATATATAAATTACAAGAATCTTAAATATTTCATGCCAACACGCATGTTTAATTATTGTTAGACTCATTGTAATATGTCTTTATCAAGATTCAAATTCATTATCATTTATTGATAAGAAAAACAATAAGGTTTGTTCAATGTCATTTCTAGCCGTTCTTATCTTAGACCAAAAGAAGGAGATTTAGCTTTTGATCAACAAATAATGATTTTCTTTAAGCTGGAGCAATTTCATCTTTGAGCAATGAAATCAACATTGATTATTAATTTAACTTTTATCAAGCAAGTCAAGTCAAGTATGTCTTTAAACTTTCTTATTTATGAGATTAAAAACAATTCATCTAAGTCTTATGATACTTCCATGTTTCAGTTTAAGAACGATTTAGTCCATTTCAAACAATGCCTATATATTCCAGAAAGTAAAGCATGATTACATGCTCTTGAAGCTCATCACAACTTCCTTGCAATAGGATATTTTAGATATAATAAGACTATGAAGCTAAGAGATTTTAGTAGCTTCAAATGTCGAAGGTTGTTAAGGAGTTTGTACAATCATGTGATATTTGTTCAAGATCAAAATCGCCTTGCCATTGATCTTATGGACTTTTCCAACCATTACTTGTACCAGAATAATCTTAATTTTTTGTTTCTATAGATTTTATCATAGATCTTCTAAATCAAGTTCATATGATTTTATATTTGTAATTATAGATTGTTTCACCAAGATGGTGCATTTTGTATTGTGTATAAATTCTATTACAGATGAAGAAATAATTAAACTTTTTTTTGATAATATCTATTGCTATCATAGATTATCAAGGGATATTATATTAGATAGAGGGACATTATTTATATAAAGTTTTTGAAAGATCCTTTTTAAAATATTAAAGATAGATATAAAACTATCTTCAATTTTTTACTCTCAAATTGATGGATGAACGGAACAGATAAATCAAATTTGAGAGCAATATTTGAGATGTACCATCAACTATCATCAACATGATTGGACAACTCTTTTGCCATTGGTACAATTTGCTTATAATAATTTGATTTTATTTTTTGCCAATTATGATTATCATCTATGGTTTGATATTTTTGACTTTTTAAAAGCTGATAATCCTATGATGGAAGATTTGATAAATCAATTAATAGAGCTATATGCAATAATATAGGGACATGTAAAAGAAGCTCAAAAATAACAAAAGATCAATGTAGATGTCTATCATAAGGAACAACCTCAATTCCACGTGGATAATAACGTATGGCTATTTTGTAATATTAAGATTAGTCGCCTTTGTGACAAGTTAGATTATTATAGGTTTAGACCATTTCTAATTTGTGAATAAATTAATCCAGTTGCCTATCAATTATACCTACTGAAATCTATGAAGATTCATCCTATATTCCATATATCATATTTTAAGCCATACAAGTCAATGGATATATAAGAAAGAAGACAAATGCCACCGCCTTCTATAGAAGTGGACAATAATGAAGAATTCAAGGTAGAAGAGATCTTAGATTTAAAATAGCATCAAAATTGGCTGAAATATCTTATATATTGGTACAAATATGATATTAAAGAATGCATATGGGAGCCATCTAGGAATTTAGCAAACACATCACTCAAATTTAATGTATTTTATTGATAACAATTGTCAAAACCAAGATAAAGAGTCAAAAAAATCTTTGCTATAAAGCAAAGCAGATTCAATAAAAATTTCATTCTATTTTATATCATTGTTTGTTATTTCTTTAAATTTGTTTGTGCCAAAGAGATGGAGAATCAACAACTAGCAAGTTCAACTCAAGAGCCATCATTTATTGACTTACTAGACAAGATATTATGACTATTATAACCTTTAAGACGACAGAATAGAGATGAAGATCTTCAAAAATGTCATATTCTTCTTTGGATTGATGGCAAGATATAGCGTGTTTGATATCACGACCTTGGAAGAGACTCTCAATGTTTGGTGATACTTTTAGAGATAGAAATTACCCCTAATGGTGTTCCAAATGTTTTTTTTGGAAAAAATTATAAAGGCCTCAATAATGATCAAATAATAAGGTGGACCTCTTGCCTTGGTATAAGATACTATCAATAGTTGAGATGATCTATCAACTATCTTCAAAAGAAACAAAGATTAGAATATGTGGCAAGCACAACTTGGCGCATCCTAAACTTCCTAAATATCTAATTATCGCTCTTTATAAAACTTGTCCCTAGAAAGAAGGGTAATATCATGGATATAAGATTTATTCCAATAATTATCTAATTAATATAGATAGAAGTAGGTAAAAATATATTAATTTGATAATATCTTATAAAGAAGCTTTCTAGAAGATGCATGGATACAGATTCACCTTTATACATATTTATAAGTGATTGATAGGTTAGAAACTTGGTCAACAAGCTAACCATGTATTACACATAGTTGATAGCTTATAGAACAAGCTAAATATGTGGCGCACATGTATAAAATTTGTCTTGCAAGTTTGACAAGTGTTTTACAAATTAGACACATATTGGAGGTCCTATAGAATATTGCCATGTACCTCTTAGGTAGATAGTATATATAGATACAAATGTAAAGCCTTTTTCACTCTTATCAATATCTTTTTTATTCTTAGTCTTATTTCAAGAGTCTCTAATCTTCTTATCTTTGGCAATAGCCATTTTAGTTTTATTAGTATTTTATCTTTGAGTGATTTTGAATAACATAAGAGTATATTTTGTTCTTTTATGATTCATGTCCTTGTCCTTGACACCTTCACATCAACTTTGAATTTTTTAATTTTTATATGTAATTTATTATTTAAAATCTAAACTACATAATATTTGTTTTTTTTTTCAAATAGCCACAAATAACTTGTTGAAAGTCCATTGAACATGACCACCAACCAATGAGGATGAAGCCCTCTATTCCTTGCCATTATCCTTCTATATCTTGCTTTCATTTTTCCAAATGAATTCTTTAGTAGCTAGGTTTTAACTTAAAGGCTATAAATCTCTTTTCAAAACTTCATACTAAACATCTAGGTCCCATATAATTTGAATGCTACAATCAAATTAAAAAAAATAAACAAAACAAAGTTTCTTATATCAATTCTTTTAAATTATTTTATTAAATATTTTAACACATATTAAAACTTGTGAATATATTATATATTTTAATTGGATTTATATATTAAAAGCAATTACATTATAACAACAAATCTAGAGTTTTCTTGCCATGGCAAGTATGTCTTATCCTCAAGCATACAATCATCACTTCAATTTCTTCACTCCAAATTAAATGATTCTTGAAATATTGTGAATTAAACAAAGAGATATTTTTTTATTTTAAAGACTAGATTTTAATAAAAAAAAATATTAAAGATCCTAGTAGTATTGATTTGAGTAGGTTTGAATGAGATTCAAGAAGAAAGACTTTGTTTGCTTGGCATTCTTGTCAAATCAAGCCTTGTGAGTGTGTTTGAGAAAAGAAAAATAGTGTATGAGGATTTTGCTTGTATATAGTAGATTATCACTTAGTAAAGTATTAATTTCTTGTAATAGCTTATACTCTTAGATTCTTCTTTTATAGAGTGAAAGATAGCTTGATTAGTTGTAATAGTGAGATCTTGTATCTATTCACTTAACAAAAATGATATATTTTTATCTCTTTTGAGATTTAGGATTACTTGAAAGTGAGGAGATTTGTAGTTTTAAAGGTGTATTTATAGATTTAAATATATTTATATTACATGAGATTTAAGATTTAGTATTTAGACATAAAAAATTATATTTAAAAAGGATAGAAATTAGCTCTAATAGCGCCATATGCTGTAGTATTGTGGTTTGATTACCATGTGAAAATATTATATATATATATATATATATATATATATATATATATTTAATATATAATTTATTATACAACTAAGTGAGAGCCATATCACTCAACTTTTATAGATTACAAAATATAGTTAGATTAGTTTAGAAAGAATTTGTTTAAAAGGGATATTAGTGAGGTTTATACAATTTTATTTTATTTTTGGTAGTGACTTTTGAAGTTGATTTTATATTGGTAATAAATTTTATATATCTTAAGTCATCTTTGTTAGACATTGGTGATACTTGAGATCTTGTTTATTTCTTTTATTTGGAATATAGAACACATATTGTATAAATATTACTTAAAAAATGATTGAAAAAGAATTTTTAGTATAAAAAGGAGTAGTTAGGCTATTTATGTGGATGGATGGAGATGGATGATAAAAATCTCTATTCCTATTAGCCAAAAGTCATGTCCAATAGATTTCAAGGAGGCTGCCCAAGGGCTTATTAGGAATTAGGATTTTTTTTTGATAAGATTTGAGTATTAAAGATTAAAGTCAGCAAGTTTGGATTTTTTACTATGGTTTTGATGCAACATTTGTGTGATTTGGACTTTTTATAAAGGAGATATAGGCACTCAAAGTTAAGGTATTAAAATTGTACCTACTATCACTTTTTAGGATATAACTCACGCATACAAAAAGTAATAGAGGATCAATGATTAACATTGAAAAAAACACTTTTTTTGCTACACTTTTTATGCATGGCTTAATAAAATCGAAGCTAGGATAAAGGAGATATTAGGAGTTGAAATTAATACTTATAATCAAAAGGCAAAAAGTAACCCTATTTAATTATAGTTATATTTTGAGCAATATCTTAGGCAATTTGATAATTTTTTAGCTTAAATATTTTTAGAAGTATACATATTTATATCAAAAGACAATGTAAAAAAAAATTATAACTTTAGAGATCAATAACTCTTAATCCAATTATTTAGTTTCTATAAAATTTTCTTCAAAGTGTGGAAAATCTTCTTAAGTTTCATTCCAAGAAAGAATCAACTATAAATTCATTTCTAATCGTCCGACATCTCAAAACCCCTAGCAAGTACTAAAAGCCCTAGCTTAGAGACACTTGAGCACTATTTTCCTTATATCTCACAAATCCAAAATCTTAATGCCACAAAAATTTTGCACATAGTCTTATAATATAAATACACACACTTTTAAAAAATTTGAGCCAAAAATCTATCAAATTGCCTAAGATATAGCTCAAAATGTAACCACTATGAAAGCGGGCTACTTACTACCCTTAAGTTTGTAAGCACTGACTTCAACTCCTAATATCTCCTTCATCCCAGCTTGGATTTTATCAAGCCATATATAAAAAGTACAACAAAAAAAGTGTTCTCTCTAGCCTTAGTCGCCGATCCTTGATTGCTCTTTGTGTGCGTGATTTATATGCAAGAGAGTGACAGTAGGTCCAAAATCAACACCTTAACTTTGAGCACCTATAACTTCTTCATAATAAGTGAAAATTATACAAAATTTGCACCTAAATCAGATCCAAAAACCTAAACCTTATGACCCTAGCCTCAAATGTTTGAATTCTCTAAAAAAAAAACCCCTAATTCCTAATAAACCCCCAAGCAACCTCCTTGAAGCCTATTGGACATGATTTTTGGCCAATTAGAATAGAGATTTCTATCATCCACCTCTATCCATCCACATGGATGGCCAAACTACCCTTTTTACACTAAAAATTCTTTTCTAATCCTTCTTCTTATAAGATTTACATACTTTGTACTTTAAGTACTAAATATAAGAAATAAACTAAGATTTTAAGGATCACCAATGTCTATATCAAGGACATACTTGTTAGAACCTTCTAGAATATTCTAGAAATTTTTTAGAACTTTCTAGAACCTTCCAGAGCCTTCTAGTTGGTGGAAGCTGCTTGAGAAGCTTCTAAGTTGGTGGAAGTTGCTTGAGGAGCTCCCTAGTTGGAGGAAGCTACTTGAAAAGCTTCCTAGGTAGGAGTATATATTAGAATCAAGGCTGAAGAGTTCTTCAATCTCGACGACACATCTTTTGGAGCTCTAGCTCACCTCTCTGGTGTTGTTTTTATACTCATCTGATTAATCCAATTCCTGCCAATTTTTCTTGAATTTCTTGTTTAGACTTCAAGTCTATATTCTCTGTCCGTGATATTAATCCAGTTCCTACTAGTTTTCCTTGAACTTCTTGTTTAAACTTTAAGTCTATAATTTGTGTCCGTGACAGTTTGTCGAGACTACTCTCACCTTGGATATTAGAGCTAGTTCCTTCTTGTTGGAGTATAGATTATCCCTCTTCTTGAAGGTACACTAGTATTTTAGAGGTTGCGGATTACCTTCCTCTAAAATGATATTTTTTTTGTCATAATATTGGAGTCTTATTCTTCTTGGAGAGAGTGGATTAGCCCTCTTCTTGAAGGTCTTAAGGCGTTTTAAAGGTTGCGGAGTACCTTCTCATAAACCAATATTTCTTCCTTGTAGAAACAATTACTTCCTTTCTCTTAGAATGGTTGGAGGTCAAGACATTAATATGAGTGAAAGTTTGGAGTCCAAGATGGACGCCATTATAAATGTTCTTGCTACGTTATCACAGAGAACTACAATGATGGAAGGAGTCTTTGCAAGACTTCATAATGATGGAGCATCTGGAATAGTACAATCTAGGCTTCATCAGCCTCGAGTTTCTGCACCAAAAGAAGCAGCTTTACTTGTGGTTCAACGTGAATCATTACTTCCACAACGAAAGGAACCTTGAATTAGCCTTCTAGACAAGTTTGATCGCACACGTTCCACGTTTTGAGGTTTTGTCAATCAAATCAAGTTAATAACAGCTCTACAACTCGAACATTATCCGACGGAGGAATCACGCGTTGGATTGGTTGGAACTTTGCTTACGGGACAAGCTCTATCGTGGTTTGCTCCTCTATTTGAAAAAAGATCACCGATTTTGAACAACTTTGAGACTTTTTTGGAGGCATTTGCAGAAGCATTTGGCGAGCATGACAAGGCTCGATGGGCTACAACAAAAATTCGATCGCTATGACAAGGGACTTGCTCTGCATCAGTCTATGCATCGGATTTCAGGCAATTGGCATGCGACATCAATTGGGATGAAGAAGCATTGATGAGCCAATTCTATTGGGGTCTAAAGGACGATGTGAAGGATTTATCATTATCTCTTCCTGATCCAAAAACGCTCAACGAAGCCATTAGCCAAGCTGTGAAGTGCGATAATCACCTATTTCAACGTTGCCAAGACCAACGCTCCAAACAATATACAAGTCATCACAACGCAATTATATCGGCAAGTAGCCTAAATTCACAAGTGGAGATAGAAGACATGCAGATTGATGCGGTACGTGTCAAATCCCTTACTTTAGAAGAAAAGAAGCAGCGTATGGAAAAAGGTTTGTGCTTTTATTGCGGTGGAGAAGGCCATAGAGCTGGAAACTATCCAAAGAAGGAAAATGGACGCAGCATCAAGAATAGAGGTGCATTTGTTCAGGAAAACGAGGATGCCCAGCCACAATAGGAACCATGCGGCTAGACAAATCAAAACCAGGTTCCTCTCTTTCTACTCAACCTGCCCGTTGTTTTATAATTCCTTTATCTTTTGGTCCTCAAAAACTAAAAACCTTAGCCTTATTAGATTCAAGAGCATCTGCTTGTTTCTTAGACCAAGAATTTGCTAACCGTCACAAAATTCCCCTAGTACAAAAATTCAAACCTGTTCACGTAGAAGTAATAGATGGACGACCTTTATTATCTGGTAGTGTCACCCATGAATCAGAACCTATAGAAGTAACGTTTAAAGACCACAGTAGTTATATTATTTTCAACATTATTAGCACTCCGTCAAATCCTATTATTCTTGGTCTTTCTTGGTTGGAAAAATATAATCCATCCATAGATTGGAGGTTGCGGAAGATAACATTTTCCATAGAATAACCTGAGGACAAGCCTAGAAGAAGATCCCAAACCAAAAAATCTTTGTTCATTGGAGCAAGAACGTTTGTAAGATCTTGCAAGGAAGGCATACCATTGGTCATTTATACGGCTCCAACTAGTGAAGAGCAGATTTCAACAGCAGGAATACCGGAACAATACAAGGATTTTCAAGACGTGTTCCAAAAGAAGAATGCTGACATGCTACCAGAACATCGACCATATGATTGTGCCATAGAATTGCAAGAAGGAGCACAACCGCCTTTTGGCCCAATTTACAACCTATCGCAGATGGAATTGGCTGAGTTGCGGAAATACATTGACGAGAACCTAACTAAGAACTTCATTTGTCATTCAAAATCGCCAACTGGGGCACCAATCTTATTTGTGAAGAAGAAGGATGGCTCACTACGGATGTGTGTGGACTATCGAGGTCTTAACAAGGTGACATAGAAGAATTGCTATCCATTACTTTTGATCTCTAGTCTTTTGGAACAACTTGGACGTGCAAAGATCTTTACAAAGATTGATCTAAGGGGAGCTTACAATCTTGTGCGAATCAAAGAAGGAGACGAATGGAAGACAGCTTTTCGTACAAGGTATGGGCATTTTGAATATAATGTCATGCCATTTGGTCTTACCAATGCTCCAGCGGTTTTTCAACACATGATGAACGATATTTTTTGAGAATATCTAGACGATTTTGTTGTCATTTATCTAGATGATATCTTGATATTTTCTAAGAATAAAGAAAAGCATAAGAAGCACATTCGTTTGATACTTGAAAAACTACATGAGCGAGGACTCTACGCCAAGTTGGAGAAGTATTTATTTCACCAAATTGAGATGGAGTTTTTAGGATTTGTTGCGACTACGGAAGGCTTGAAGATGGATCCCAAGAAGGTGGAAGCAATTGTGTCTTGGGAAGTTCCAAAGACGGTTAGAGACGTACAATATTTTCTTGGCTTTGCTAACTTCTATCGGATCTTCATCAAGAATTATTCTCAAGTTGCTGCTCCACTCACTTGATTAACATGTAAAGATAAGCTGGAATGGGGACCTCTAGCAGAAAAAGCATTTCAAAATCTTAAAACGGCATTTACTACGGCTCCAATCTTGGTACACCCAAACTTTGCAAAGGCTTTCTATTTGGAAACCGATGCTTTGGATTTTGCTTTAGGAGCCGTACTTTCACAGATGGGCATCGACAATAAGCTTCATCCGATTGCATTCTATTCACGGAAGTTTACTACTAAGATCAACTAATACGAGATTCAAGGATACAAGAAAACCCTGTTATCGCGTGGATTCTTTTCAAGATGGCGTCATTTCAAAAGCGAAATGGGCAAGTATCATTCAAGTCACCGTTGTCGTACTGTAATTACTTACAGTATATAAAAATTAGTTAAAATATATTATATGTTTATGAATCTAGATGTGTGTTAGAATGGTTAGTAAGTTAAATTAAAAATGGTTGATAGAAGAAATTTTATTTTATTTTATTTTATTTATTTTAATTATGGTATTTAAAAATTATAAGATCTAAATGTTTAGTATGAAGCCTTGAGAGAAGGTGGGGATTTAAGGATGAAAATTTAAGCTAGTAAGAGGCTAATTGGGAGGGATGAAATCAAGCCATGGTCGGATGAAGGCAAGGAATAGGGAACTTCATCCCTATTGGTCGAATACCATGGCCAATGGGCTTTGAGGAGGCTGCCCGCTATCTTAATAGGGGTTTTTCGGCGACTTCAAAAGGGGGATTCGCAATTTCAGAGGTAGGGTTGTAAAGTTTAGGATTTTGGGTACAATTTGTGTACAAAAATTAGAGGATTTGGAATTAGGGTAAAGAAGTTATAGCCATTTGAAGATAAGGTATCAATATGAGATATACTGTCACTCTATTGGGGATTGGAGGAGTTGTATGAAAGCTTTTGAAGATCAAGAGGCACGGCTAAAGAGGGGATGTCAAGCTCTACACCTGATGTGGAAGAATTACTACATTTGGAGTTCTAAAGAAGGAATTATTGGGAGTCAAAGACAGCAGTTTGAATTCCAAGGTAGTAAGTAGACCGTTTTGTTGATGGTGATGGGGTTTGCCATATTTTAAGTTTTTGGACGAATTTTTGTCTCAAAATTTCCAAGAAGGTTTATTATTTTGTTAAGAAGCTATACATCAAAGTTTCATAGCATTTGGACTTTTAAATTGTGAGATATAAAGAATTTAGTACACGGGTGTTTGTAAACAAGGATTTAAAGCTACTACTAGGGTTTTGGCGATATCCAAAGATCGATAATGAATCAACAGTTGAAATTTGTGGTAGTAATTGTGAAGAATACATCAGTACTCCATGTAAATTTGAAGTAGATTAAGACAACTGGATTAAAAGTTATGAGTTATTGAAGCTCAGGAAAAATTCCCTTCCTACGGGGGAATGAAGGTTTAGAGTATTTTGTTATGTTTTGAGTGGTTTGAAGAAATCAGGCTTATGTATTGGATGTAATAGCCCTATGAAGATCTCTTTTATATAAACTTGTGGGTTTTTATTATACTTGAATCTTGCTTGAGTAATTAGTGGCAACTAGAAGCCCAGCCCTTTCTTGAAGCAGATTCTCTCTACCACGACACTATATATACGGATCACAAGAATCTCGAATATTTCATATCTGCTCGGGTTCTAAACCGTCGTCAAGCTCGATGGAATATGTCGCTATCTAGATTTGACTTCATTATTACTTATCGGCCTGGAAAGCAGCAAGGACTATCCGATGCCTTATCAAGAAGATCATATCTTGCACCGAAGATTGGAGAAGCAGCGCTTGATCAACAGTGTACAACATTATTAAAGCCAGAGCAATTCAGGATTTGTGCTGCTGTGGTGTCAATTGATGCTGATTTCCTCAACAAGGTAGGTGCTGTGACTATTGAAGATTCAATAGTCCTTGATATTAAGCAGCGTATCAATGATGACAAGTTTAAGGTTGAAGGAGATCTCTTATACTTTGAGGAGCGGCTGTATATCCCAAAAGGGCCAGCACGACTTCGAGTCCTTCAATCTCGTCATGACTTTCCAGCTGCGGGACATTTTGGATTCAATAAGACCTTGGAACTCATTTCCCGAGATTTTTGGTGGCCCCAAATGTGGAAGGATGTGAAGGATTTCGTCCTCTCTTGTGACATTTGTTGAAGATCCAAGAACCCTCGACATCACCCTTATGGACTTCTACAGCCATTGCCCATTCCGTGTTGTCCATGGTCTTCAGTTTCCATGGACTTTATTACAAATCTGCCGCCATCAAATTCATTTGACAGCATCTTTGTTGTGGTGGATCGACTTACAAAGATGGCATATTTTATCCCTTGCAAGAAGACATCGTCAAGCGAAGATACAGCAAGGCTCTTCCTTGATAATGTGTATCGATATCATGGTCTACCAGATGATATCGTGTTGGATTGAGGAACCCAATTTGTATCAAAGTTTTGGAGATCTTTTTTTAAGATATTGAAGGTGGATATATCAAGCTTTCTTCGGCATTCCATCTTCAAATTGACTGCCAAATAGAACGGGTGAATCAAGTTTTGGAACAGTATTTACGATGCAGCATCAACTATCAGCAAGATGATTGGACTGCATATCTACCGCTAGCCGAGTTTGCATATAACAACACCCTTCGTAAATGGAAGCTCAAGAACATTCTTTTTCATCTGAAACGTAGAAAGTCTATTGGGCTAGTGGTAGAATAACAACACTGCTTATTTGAAGGATTGGTCACGTGACTATTGGAGCTTCAATCCACATTTAAACTGGTTGCAAAATACCAGAAATCTTCACAAGCATCCATCGAATAAATTTAAAGAATCGGGGCATCTAATTTCAAGATTGGAGATAAAATATGGTTGCTTCGACGGAATATCAAGACCAAGCGGCCATGTGATAAGTTGGACTACCGGAGATTGGGACCATTTGTTATCCAGAAGCAGATCAATCTTGTGGCGTACCCCTTAGAGTTACTAGCTACTATGAAGGTACACCCTGTCTTTCATGTTTCTCTGTTAGAGTCTTATCGGGAATCGTCTTTTCCTAGAAGAGTGCAATGTCCGCCACCTAGTATAGAAATTGAAAACAACGAAGAATATGAGGTGGAAAGGATATTAGATTCACGGTGAAGATGGAATAAATTAGAGTACTTTGTGCATTGGAGTGGCTACGATATTAATGAAAGAACATGGGAACCTGCCGAAAATCTTGCCAATGCGTCACGAAAGGTACAGGAATTCCATCGACGATATCCTAATAAACCAAAAGCTGGTCATTAACGAAGCATGAAGATGAAGCCTTTTCTAGAAAAATGAATAGAAAAGGAATCCAAGTCTCATCAAAACATAACTTGTTGTATTTCATAGTATCAAGATATCTAATATCAAGGTGTATTTAGATATGGCTAGTGAGAATGTAGATACTATACTAGTGGTACCATCTCAACCGAGTAGCTCACGACATCAACCTCAAGATGAAGAATTAGAAGAGCCAAGAAGACGTCAAAGAATATCAAGCAGCAAGTCACTTGTAATTGTCTTTGAAGTTGAACCAGCTCATGCAAGTAGTAGCAAAGCGATATTTTCAGGTTGTTTCCACAATGAAGATATAGAAGTTCAAGCATGGTCTTTAGTAGAAGATATTGGTCATTATCGGTGGCTACAAGGACCCATAAATCATTTGTCTCATGAACGACAGCTGGAATATATTACAGAGACTATGCGACAAATTTTTGATTTCCTACGTTTGTGAGTTTACATCTCAAATGGCTTCTCGGAGACCTCAAAGCTAGAAGAGGAGGTGATGTCAAGGACATATTTGTTAGAACCTTCTAGAACATTCTAGAAATTTCTTAAAACTCTCTAGAACCTTCCAGAGCCTTCTAATATCTTCCTAGTGTCAAGGACATATTTGTTAGAACCTTCTAGAACATTCTAAAAGTTTCTTAGAACTCTCTAGAACCTTCTAGAGCCTTCTAATAACTTTGTAGTTAGTAGAAGTTGCTTGAGAAGCTCCCTAGTTGGAGGAAGTTGCTTGAGAAGCTTCCTAGGTAGGAGTATATATTGGAGTCGAGGTTGAAGAGTTCTTCAGTCTCGACAACACATCTCTTGGAGCTCTAGCTCACCTGTGTAGTGTTGTTTTTGTACTCATCTAATTAATGTAAATCCTGCCAGTTCTTCTTGAACTTCTTGTTTAGACTTCAAGTCTATATTTTGTGTCCGTGACAATGACTCCATTTCTTAGAATCTCTAGCACATATTCCTCAACAAATTCTCTCAATTCTCTTTAAGTTTTCATGTGATCTTGAATCTTCTACTATAGTAGTGACAAAGGAACCTACTTCGTAACATCCTCTTATGATCTTTCTACACCAAAGAGTACTATCAATATTATAGGATGAACATATTACTAAAAGCTTAACAAGTCTCTAGTAGTAGCACAAATGCATCCTTTGTATATAATTAATAAAATCCTCTCTATATTATTCTCCATAACATCTCTTTAAGACTGTTCTCAATTCTTTTTCTTTTATTGGATCTTGTATATATACAAGTTTGAGGACAAATCCCGTGGACTTTTAATTGTATGGAGGTGAGGCCCAACACAAAAATTTTACAACAACATGATCAAATAAAACTCTATCCCATCAACACAACCGAACATCGTGAAGATGTACAAAAAATCACAAAGCACTCAGAACCATCTTCAACTCATTATCATGAGCAAGTAGAGGACAAGGCACCAAATCAAATTCAAACTTTTTTGCATCATTACTGCAGACTCTTTGTAATTAATCCATCCATCTTTGTTGATGCCAACTTTAACTAGAATGCCCTATATTACATCAAACTTGCTTGAAAAACCATCGAACAACTCTTGTACGACTTCTTTCAATTCTTCTGTGTGTCACGGATATAAGATTTATTTCAATAATTATCTATCTAATATTAATTAATAAAAATAGATAAAATAAATTAATTTGATAATATCTTTAAAAAAAACTTTTTAGAAGCTTTATAGATGCACAATCATCTTTTGGCAAAGACATGAACTAAAAAAAGATGTATAATCTAATGAAAACTATATCAAAATAAAGTCACAAAATAAGAATAAGAAAATATATATATTCAAAGGGAAACTGGAATAGCTATTGCCAAAGACTAGAAACATGAAGACTCTTGAAACTAGACTAGGATCAGGAAAGGAGTTGACAAGAGTGAAGAGGGCTTCACTCTTGCCTCAATAAATACTATCTAACTAAGAGCTACGTGGCAGTATTCTATAGGACCTCATATACGTGTCTAATTTGTAAGACACATGTCAAACTTGTACGACAAGTTTCTCACATGTGCGCCACGTATTTGACTTATTCCGCAAGCTATCAATATGTATGACACATGGCTAGCTTGTTCTACAAGCTACCAATATGTGTGCCATGTGGCTAGCTTGTTGACCAAGTTTCTAACCTACCAATCACCTACAGACATGTATAAAGGTGATTTTGCATCTATGAAGCTTTTAGGAAGTTTTTCTATCAGATATTATTAAATCAATTTATTTTATCTACTTCTATTGGTCTATATTGCTTAGATAATTTATTGGAATAAATCTTGTATCCGTGATATTATCCCTCCTTTTAGGGACAAGTTCCATGAAGAGTAATGACTATACATTAAGAAAGTCCAAGATACGTCAAATTGTGCTTGCCACATACTCTGATATTTGTTCCCTTCAAAGGTAGTTGATAGGTCCTTTTAGCCATCGATAATGTCCCATACTAGGGCGAGAGGACTACCTTGTTATTTAATCATTGTTGAAGCCTTCATAATTCTCTTCAAAAAAAACATTAGAAATACCATCAGGAGTAGTTCCTACTTCTAAAAGTATCACCAAATATCGGTAGTCTTTTCTAAGGTCATGATACCAAACACGTTGTATTTTGCCATCAATCCGAGGAAAGACATGTTGTTCTTGAGGATCTTCATCTCTATTTCTTCGTCTTGAAGGTTATGATAGTTGTAATGTCTCGTCCGATAAATCAGCAAATGATGGTTTTTGAGCTGAATTCACTAGTTGTTGATCCTCCATCTCTTTAGTATGAATAAATCTAAGGAAATGATAAACAATAATACAAGGTAGGATGAAACCTCTATAGAACCTGCTTTGCTTTACAACAAAGATTTTCTTCATTCTTTATCTTGGTTTTGACGGATGATGTTGATAAAATGCATTGATTTTTATTGATACATTTGTTAGATTTTTTGATGGCTCCCATGTGCATTCACTAAT
This sequence comes from Physcomitrellopsis africana, assembly GCA_036785485.1. Taxonomy (NCBI): domain Eukaryota; kingdom Viridiplantae; phylum Streptophyta; class Bryopsida; order Funariales; family Funariaceae; genus Physcomitrellopsis; species Physcomitrellopsis africana. The sequence continues at coordinate 40,118 of JAWRVF010000668.1, forward strand.
ATCGTATCCGCGCCAATGCACAAGATATTCCAATCAATTTTGGCGCCGCCTTAAATCTAAAATCTCTTCAACTTCAAATTCTTCATCGTTGTCCACTTCTACAGGAGGTAGTGGCATTTGTCTTCTTTCTTATATATCCATTGTCTTGTATGGCTTGAGTAATAACACGTGGAATATATCATGGATTTTTATGGACTATGGTAGGTGTAATCGATATGCAACTAGATTGATTTTTTCAGAAATAAGAAAAGGTCCAAGCCTATGATAGTCCAACTTATCACAAGGACGAGTAGTCTTGATATTGCGACGAAGTAACCATACCTTATCTCCAATGTTGAATTGTGATTATTCCTTGCGATATGCATCTGCATTTGTTTTTTGTCATTCTTGAGCTTCTTTTAATTACACCTTCATTATTGCATGTAGCTCTGACAAATGATTTACCAAATCTTGTGCTGTTGGATTATCAACTTTTGAAAAGTCAAAAGCATCAAGTGGTGGATGATAACCATAATTGGCAAAGAAAGGTGTTTGTTGCATAGAAGAATATATCATATTATTATAAGCAAATTTTGCCATTGGCAGAAGAGTTGTCCAATCATCTTGTTGGTAGTTGATAGTACACCTTAAGTACTGCTCCAAGACTTGATTGACGTGCTTTACTTATCCATCAGTTTAAGGATGAAAAACTAAAGATAATTTTATGTCCACTTTTAAGATCTTGAAAAGGATTCTCCAAAATCTTGATACAAATTGAGTTCCCCTATCTGATATAATATCCTTAAATAATCCATGATAGCGATAGATATTATCAATAAAAAGCTTAGCTATTTTTTCACTTATGATAGATTTTGTGCATGGCACAAAATATACCATCTTGGTAAATCAATCTACTATTACAATTATAAAGTCATAAGATTTTGAGCTTGGAAGATCTGTGATGAAATCCATAGAAACAGAAGACCATGGTTGTTTTGGAATAGGTAATGGCTGAAGAAGCCCAAAAGATCGATGACGAGGAGTCTTTGATCTTGAGCAAATATCACATGATTGTATAAAGTCTTTGGCTGCCTTCTACATTTGAGGCCACCAAAAATCTCTTAATATAAGTTCCAAAGTCTTGTTGTATCCAAAATGTGCTGCCACTGGAAAATCATGACGTGCTTGAGGAACACGTAAACGTTGTCGTGTTGTAAATCAAAATATAGTGTGAAAAACATAAAAGAATACATTAAAATAAAAAGATTAAGATTAGAAGAAAGGTTGATAAAAAATTAGTAGTAAGAAGATACAATGGAAATTTACCTTGAAAAGTGAAATTTCTTCAAGTTAGTAAAAAAAAAGGTTGAGGAAGTGGAAAAGACATGGGCTAAGAGGTCTTTTTGACCAAGAGGATAAAGAAGACCAGGAGGGAGATGACAAGGAAGGGTCGTGAAGAAGAAGGAGGAGAGTTTTTTTGGAGAGATAGGGTTTCTTTTTGATAGGCAGTATACGTTTTTGTGTGTAGCAGAAGCTTAGAGAGGATTTTAGGTGCGAGTTTTTGTAGGTTTGTAGTAGACAAGATAAAGAACTCATAGAAACAATTTTCATGTCTTTTGATTAAGTATCAAGGGAGATATGAGTCGTGAAAGTTGTAGGTGTTTAAGACTAGGGCAGAGAGGGTTACAAACTTTCGGGCCTTGGTTCTTAGAAACCACTTATACTTTAGTGGCGAAATTTGTTGGGTTTTTGTTTCTTATAGAGTTAACTACTTTGTGTTAAAATCTCAAGTCAATATGACCTCTGAGCAAAGAGTTATGAGTGAAATTGTAACCAGTTTGAATGAAAAAAGAAATAGAGTGAAGGTAGGGTTGAGGGTTTGTATGGGCAGTGCATGTGTGTGGGTTTTTTTGGGTATAAAGGGAGTTAGGAGACGAATTTGAGTGTGAAATTTGATAGACATGATCTATGTAAGTTAAGGAAGAGATGAGTGTAAGTTTGATACTCATTAGTCTTATAAATAAAATGTTATGCTCTTTCAAAGTGACAGGGGTCTATCTCCAAATTAGTGAAGTTTGAGGGAGCATATCTTTGTGATCAGAGTAGTATTTTGAATAAAATTTGTTGGGGTTTGTAGATATATAAGTCTATTAAGTTGTGTAAAAAATTGATTGCTATTGGAGTTATATTCGAGGAGTTATGAGGAAAATTGTGGTCGGATCTAGAGTTGTTAGAAGGCAAAATTAAAGAAGAAGGATGGAACCTATAACTCAAGTTTGGAGAAGGCTCTTGGAGCAATATTTGGAAGGTGTTTACAACATGAGATAAGCTATAAGCCTACCAAATTTCAGCACTTAGGTCTTCTTTAATGAAGAGCAATGAAGGTGTGAAGCAAAGGGGGTCCAGAATCAAAGGCAGCATGGAGGAATTACTTTGACAACATGGTTCTCTCTAACCACATGAGCTATAATCAAAAGGTTTATGGGGTTTGCTTCTTTACTCTCTTAAGTACCTTATATCTAAATTTTGCTTCAATTGATATGATATCCTAGGATTTATGAGCAAAATTGAGGGCGGGTTTCTAAAGGCAGAATATGTTAGGGTTAATAAAGTATGTTTTTATATAAATTCTTCAATTTTATGAACTTTATGAATCTCATCTTGCACTTGAGAAACTAGAGGCAAAAAAAGACCCAGTGTTTCTTAGGGCTAAGACTCTCACCACGACAACGTGCTTCTCTTTCTGGAACATATAGGCATCCTTGAAAATATAGTAGATTGTTCTTGAATTCAAATTTAGAAGAATCATAAGACTTTTTGGAAGTTTTAGACAAAAATTCGTCCAAAAACTTAAGATATGGCAAAATCCATCACTATGAATAAAATGGCCTACTTATTGCCTTGGAATTCAATCTGCTGTCTTTGACTCCCAATATCTCCTTCTTTAAGACTCTTATTATAAAAATTCTTCCACATTTGGTGTAGAACTTGAAATCACCTCTCTAGCCGCACCTTGCAATTTCCAAAAGCTTTCATAAAACTCCTCCAATCCTCAAAAGAGTGACAATAGGTACAATTTGTACACCCTAACTTCAAGCGCCTACTTCTTCCTCATAAAAACTCCAAATCTCTCAAAATTTGCACCAAAATTGTAGCTCAAAAAACAAGCTTTGTAACCCTAGTCTCTATTTTTCAAATGGCTTCCTTGAAGTTGCCGAAATCCTTATTAAGGTTGCGAGCAACCTCCTCAAAGTCCATTGGACATGGTATTCAACCAATAGGGATGAAGTTCTCCATTTCTTGCCTTCATCCGACCATGCCTTGATTTCATTCCTTCCAATTAGCCTCCTCTTAGCTTAAATTTTCATCCTTAGGCTCCCACCTTCTCTCAAGGCTTCATACTAAACATTTAGATCTATGTAATTTAAATCCTATAACCAAACTAAGTAAAATTTTAAAATAAATTTTCTTATACCATTCCCCTTTAATTTTTTTTACTAACCATTCTAACACATATGTAAACCTATAAACATATTATGCATTTTGAGTGGAATTTACATACTATAAACAATTACAGTACGACACCGCCATGTAGCTCTTAGATAGATAGTATAAATAGAGATAAGAATGAAGCCTTCTTCATTCTTATCAACTCCTTTCTTGCTTCTAGTCTAATTGAAGAATCTCATGTATTTTCAAGTCTTTGGCAATAGCCATTCCAATTTCTTCCTGAATATACATATTTCTTTATTTTTATCTTATTATTTTTCTTTAACATAATTTTTTATTAATTTACACATTTATTTTAATTTATGCCCTTAATAGATTGATAAGAGTGAAGTTATAATATTAGAACTTTATCTCATCTTGATTTAAAGTGGATTATCCCTTTTTTTTTATAAGACATAAGCATATCAGAAGTTGTGGATTATCCACTTCTAAATTGATATTGTCTCAGAATTTTTTCCTTTATTCTTGAGTGTTTTATTTTATAGTGAGAGTAGATATTTTTTTCTTTTCTATTGTGGTATCATGCTAGAGCTTCCTGAAATGAAGAATGCAGTGGCACAAATGCAAGAGCAAATAAGAGAATTAATGCTCGCAATGCATCAACTCAATACACCACCACAAGAAGCATTAAGATTAGCAAGAAGTAATGATCTAGAGATGATTCGAGTTGCTTCAAGCTATACCACTTTACCTACAATTGAACATCATTCAAGCATCAAAGAAACAAAGATTAGTTTGCCGAAGAAGTTTGATGGCACCAGATCTAAGTTTCAAGGATTCATCAATCAATTACAACTGCTGATTGAACTTCAATCTCAAAGTTATCCAATCCAGGGATCACAAGTTAGGTTTATTAAAATATTACTATCAAGTTTTATTTTATCATGGTTCTTGTCCTTTTTTGAACAATATGATCAAATATTAGATATTTTGAGGATATTTTTAGCAAAGTTTTGATCTATATATTGAAAACATGATGTAATTTGTGTTGCAATCAACAAGATCTATATCTTGCGATAAGATAATTAATCAGGGATATCATATGCTTTACAATTTTGACAATTAGCAATTGACACCAAGTGAAATGATGTTGTATTTATTAGCCAATTTTTCTATGGATTACAATATGAGATAAAGAAATTGATGATCAATTTATCGGATCCTTAGACATTGAGTCAAGCAATTAATTTTGCTATGAAGTGTGACAATCGGCTTTTTGAATTTCAATTAGAGAGCCGCACAAGGAAGCCCTAATATTACTATAATACAATGGCAACATCAACATCTTCTCAATATGTACATTTAAAAATAGAAGACATACAAATTGACGCGGTATATTTCAAACCTCTTACTGAACAAGAAAAGACTCGTCGTCGTCAAGAAGGATTGTATTTATATTGTGGAGAATCTAAGCACACTGCTTAGCATTGTCCGAAGAAACGACACAACCACAAGATGAGAAAAATAGTTGTCAAAGAAGATAATATGTCAAAAAATAAGTTTGTTCAGCTACAATAGGAACTGTGCAGCTGGAATCTTAAACAATTTCTAATAAAAAGTCCTCTCTTCAGAATCCTCTCCATGTTTTATAATAGATATTTATTTGAGACCTAAAAATCACAAAGCCTTTGCCTTATTAGATTCAAGAGCCTCAGCGTATTTTTTAGGTAAAGAATTTGTTAAAAATTATAGAATACCTTCAGTACAAAAAACTATAGTAAAATTAGTATTTATAATCATAAAAGCATTTATAAATGAAGCAAAAGAAGGATCATCTTTTGTTATTTATGCTACATCTATTTCTGATGGTCGAAGGACTTCGAGTGGCATTCCAAGTCAATGTCAAGATTATCAAGACGTTTTTAAAAAGAAGAATGCAGACATTCTTCTAAAGCATTGTCCATATAATTGCTCAATTGATCTCAAAGAGGGAATTAAACCTCCATTTGGACCAATCTACAATCTATGACAAAATGAATTGGCTAAATTCAAGAAATATATTGATGAGAACTTGGCCAAGAATTTCATACGCCATTCAAAATCCTCAGTATGAGCTCCTATCTTATTTATAAAAAAGAAAGATAGGTCACTATGAATGTATGTAGATTATCAAGTGCTCAATAAGATTACCATCAAGAATAGGTATCCTCTACTTTTGATATTTGGACTTCTTGATCAATTGAATCAATCTAAGATCTATACAAAAATAGATCTAAGAGGAGCATACAATCTAGTATGCATCAAAGAAGGTGATGAATGGAAGATTACATTTTGAACAAGATATGGACATTTTGAATATAATATCATGCCTTTTAGACTTACAAATGCACCAACTACTTTTTAACATCTTATGAATTATATTTTTTGTAAGTTTCTTGATGACTTCATTATCTATTATTTAGACGATATTTTAATCTACTCTAAGAATACAGAAGAATATAAATTTCATGTTTGTCGTGTGTTACAAAAACTTAGAAATATAAGATTATATGCCAAGATAGAAAAGTGTGTATTTCAGACTACTCAAGTTGATTTCTTAGGATACATCATTTCGAATGATGGTCTCAAAATGGATTCTAAAAAAGTCCAGATAGTCATAAATTGGAAGATTTCATAAATAATAAGAGATGTGCAATGTTTTTTGAGATTTGTCAATTATTATAAAATTTTCATCAAGAACTTTTCTCAAGTTGCAGCTCCACTTATACGCTTAACTTGTAAGGACAAACTTAAGTGAAATAAAGATATAAAAACATCATTCGAGGCTTTAAAGATAATTTTTATTTGAGCACCAATCTTGTATCATGTCAACTTTTTCAAGATATTTTTTATGGAAACAGACGCCTCAGACTTTGTTTTGGAGGCAATATTGTCACAAATGGAAGAAGATGACAAATTCCATCCAATAGCTTTTCATTCCAAGAAATTTTCAGCAGCAAAGATCAATTACAAAAAACATGATAAAGAACTTCTTACAATTGTGAATTCTTTTCAAGAATGGCATCACTATCTAGAACGCGCTTCTAGTCCATTCACCATTGTCATGTGGCATGAACTTCTATCTGGGAATACACTAGATACTTGATTATAGAGAGTTTATTTGAAATTTCTTAGTTAAATTCTAATAAGTCATTTGTCCTTAATAAAAAGGACAAATAATATAAAAATATTATAAAAGAGAAGTTATGTAGATAAATCCTCTTGTATTCAAATAGATTTGTACAAAAAAGGTTCAAATTTCCACAAAAATCCTTCAAAATTTTATTTACCTACAAAGACTTATTTCTTCTTGATCCAATAACTCTTGATCCAACTATTCAATTTCTATTAAAGTTTCTTTAAAGTATTGGAAAATCTTCTTAAATTTTATCACAAAAAAGAATCAACCATAAATTTATTTTTGATTGTCCGATATCTCAAAATTCCTAGTAGGTGCTTAAAACCCTAGCTCAGAGATACCTCAGTACTATTTTCCTTATATCTCACAAACACAAAATCTTAATATCACAAAATTTTTGCACATAGTCTTATGACATAAATATATATACTCCTAAAAATTTTGAGCCAAAAATCTATCAAATTGCCTAAGATATAATTCAAAATGTAACAACTAATTAAGTAGGGTCACTTACTGCCTTTAGCTTACAAGCACTAACTTCAACTCCTAATATCTCCTTTACTTCAGTTAAGATTTTATTGAGTTGTACATAAAAAATATAGCCAAGAAAGTGTTCTTTCCAATCCTAGTTGTCAATCCTCTATTGCTCTCTATATGCGCGAGTAATACCCAAAATAATTACAGTAGATATGATTTCAATACCCTAATTTTGAGCACCTATATCTCTTTCATAAAAAGTCCAAATCATGCAAGATTTGCACCAAAATCATATCCAAAAATCCAAAATTGCTGATTCTAGCCTTTGATGTTTGACTTCTCTAGAAAAACAAACCCTAATCTCTAATAAATCTTGGGGCAGCCTCCTTGAAGTCCATTGGATATGATTTTTGGCCAATAGGAATAGAGACTTCTATTATCTATCTCCATTCATTCATATAGATGGCCCCACTATCCCTTTTTATGCTAAAAATCTATTTCTAATCCTTTTTGTTATAAGATTTATATAATATGTATTCTTAATATCAAACAAAAGAAGTAAATAAGATCTTAAAGATCACCAATGTCTACCAAAGATAACCTAAAATATACAAAAGTTACTATCAATATAAATCAACTTCAAAATTACTATCAAAAGAAGAAATTAGATTGTATAAATCTTAATAATAATCCTTTTAATAGATTTCTTTTAAACTAGCAATCTGATCACATCTTGTAATCAATAAAATCTACTATTATAGCTTTTATTTAATTATATAATGAATTATATATTAAATATACATGTATAATTTTTTCACATGGTAGTCGAATCACAATACGACATCATGTACATGAATCAAAAGAACCTTGAATATTTCATATCTAAGCATAAATTGAATCGTCGCCACGCTTGTTGGAGCATGTCTTTGTTAAGATTTGAGTCTATTATCACCTATTGGCTAAAAAAATAATAAGGTTTGTCTAATGTCCTTTCTAGAGCTTCAAGTTTTGGAGCAATATTTGAGATGTACCATCAACTACCATAAAGATAATTGGACAGCTCTTTTTCCATTGGTAGAGTTTGGTTATATTAATTTGGTATATTCTTCTACTTACAAAATTCCATTCTTTGCAAATTACCATTATCATCCACGACTTGATACTTTTGACTTTTCAAAAGCTAATAATCTTGCAGCAAAAGATTTGGCAAATTGTTTGTTAAAGCTATATGCAACAATGAAGGCACAATTAAAGAAAGCTCAAGAACAATAAAAAATCAATACATATGTCTATCACAAGGAAAATCCTCAATTCCATGTGGGGGATAAGATATGATTATTTCATCGTAATATCAAGATTATCCGTCCTTGCGACAAGTTGGATTATCATAGGCTTGAACCTTTTTCAATTTGTGAATAAATCAATCTAATTGCTTATCGATTATACCTACTAAAATCTATAAAGATCCATCATGTATTCTACATGTCATTACTCAAGCCAAACAAGATAGTGGATATATAAGAAAGAAGACAAATACCACCACCTCCTATAGAAGTGGACAATAATAAAGAATTTAAGATCAAAGAGATTTTAAAATCAAGGTGGCGCCAAAATCAATTGAAACATCTTATACATTGGTGCAAATATAATATTAATAAATATACATGGGAGTCATCTAGAAATCTAGCAAATATACAATAAAAATCAATGGATTTCATGGATAATATTTGTCAAAACCAAGATAAAAAATCAAAAAAATCTTTATTATAAAGCAAAGTAGGTTTTATCCTATCTTGTATCATTTTTATTATTTCCTTAGATTTTTTCATACTAAAGAGATGGAAGATCAATAACTAACAAATTCAATTTAAGAGCTATTATTTGTTGATTTATCAAATGAGACATTACAACTATCACAACCTTCATGACGATAGAATAGAAATGAGGACCCTCAAGAATGACATGTTCTTCCTTGGATTGATGGCAAAATATAATGTGTTTGGTATTACAACCTTGGAAGAGACTCTCGATGTTTGGTGATACTTTTAGAAGTAGGAACTACTCTTGATATTTCCAGTTTTTGGCAATAGCCATTCTAATTTCTTCTCGAATATACATACTTCTTTATTTCTATCTTGTTATTTTTTTTTTACATAGTTTTTTATTAACTTATGCATCTGTTTTAATTCATGTCATTGACACCATCTTAATATATATTCATTCCCATTTATATCAAAAATGTTGAACATCCTTTACAAATACTCATTATCACTCAGATATTGCAAATATCCTAAGGTCGCTACAAACTCTCTACTTCTTCATCAAATCCAAATTTTTCAATCAATCAGTTTTTCAAATCTAAAAATACAACAAATATAATTGCTTATTCATTTTATAACCATTAACACTAGATGCATTCTCCCAAATGCTTGCTCAGATTCCACTACCTTGCAATTGTTTAAAGATGTCCTCACCACTCCTTGAAATCTTAATTCACTAACATCACTCTGCTTCATATTTGACATTCACCCCTGACCTCTGCAATCGGCACCACATCTCTTTAACGGTGCCACAATCAATGGTTGCCAAGATCCATTGTAGAGACTTATATTTGTTTGTTTTTTTTTTTTCAAGTTCCAAACTCACCCTTCTGAGAATCTCAAGGGCTTAGTTTAGAACTTGTTTCTATCCCATTTTCACATAGAAATACTAATTCCAAAATAATTATTATTTTAAATAAATTTTTTTACTTCTATTTATTTTAAGATCCATATTTTTTCTTATTTTTTTCTCTTTTTACTCACTAATCTTAATTTCCACTCCCTTCTCATGTAGGAATAATAACTACTACTTTTTTATTTTTTTTAATTTCTATATTTTCTTTTCTAATTATTATTTTCATCAATTAATCCTACTAGCTTTCTAATTTATTCTTCTAATTTTAAATCTTCAATTTTTTAAAATTTTTCAAAATTTTTAAGCTAAATTAATGTGAGGCAACAAATTTTTGGCTTATATAATTGGCGACCATCATGGGACTACATCCTAGAATCTCTTCCTTATTCTATAATTCCATTGTACATATATAATCCCTAAAATCTAAGTGGTGGTTTTTTCCTTTGTTTAAGGAATTTGGAAGCTTCAAATCCAATATTCCTTACAACAACTCCCTATAGTATGGTTGAAAAGTGGGTTGCCATTTAATATCTCCAGCTGCACCAAATTGTTCAAAAATATCTCTCGCACGGAATAGAGACTCAATTAGACTGTATCAAACTTATTTGGAAAATTTAACTGCCTTGCATCTTATAACAATACCAACATTCCTAGTTGCAACTCACATTTCTTATGCTTTTTATCAAATCAAATCTTCTACCATCGCTAAATAGCTTCTACATGTTATGTACTCCTTCTTCGGCTCTCATTTAAAGCTTTTAAAGCCAATAATCTATCCTTCAAAGACTATTTCTCAATCAACCTTGTTTCTATTACCACTCTAAGTGAAAGAATCTCAAACTCAATGGATAAGATTGCTTCCATATCATAAATTAGTGAAAATGGTGTAGCTTGTGTTGTCACCTTGAAAATTGTATGATATATCCACAATGTTATAGATAGCTTTGAATCCCAATCTCTCTTTGAATCTTACACAATTTTTCGTAATATACTCGCTAAGATCTGATAAATCCTCTTAGTCTGCCTATTAGTTTCAAGGTCATAGGATATAATTTTCTAATAATCAATTTAAAACCTTTCTATCAAGTCTTGAATCACCTTATTGAAAAAATATATTCCTCAATTGCTAATTAGGATCTTAAGACAATCAAAACGTATAATAATATTTTCAAACAAAAAGATAGAAGTGTTCTTTGTATCATTTGTCTTGACTGCCTTGGCCTCAACCCACTTTGTAAGCTATTTGGTAGCCATAATGATATAAGCCATACCTCAGGAAGAATAAAGGTGGATTTCACCCATATAGTCAATGCCTCATTTTTTGAATGGTACTAATGGTAAAAAAATGTGTAGGAATAATTCCATTTATAAATCATTCTTAGCAAAGCATTGGCATGTATCACACCTCTTAACATATGTATGTGCATCTTGAAATAAAGTTGGCTAGTAATATCCTACCTTTAACACTTTTTGTCCTGTGATTTGTCTCAAAAAATATCCTCTACATATATTATTGTGATACACTACTAAGATATTTAGAATTTCTTCTTCCATAATATATCTTTGTAGTACACCATCAATTCTTCTCTTATACAATATATGTCCTACTACCACAAAATATCTGCTATTGATCATGATCTTCCTTCTTTTTTTCTTAGGTAATTCGGAGGATAACTACTAGATGGTCAAAAATTTAATGATATTGGCATATTAGGTAGGTTTTCTTATCACCACAAAAAGATTCTCACCCACAAATCCATCATCAATTTGATTGGTCTCTATATTCTCCAATAACCTTAATAAGTGATCTATTTACTTATAAGCCAAGTTCAATTTGTACTCCATTATATAATCAAACTCGTGTAATAATAATATCTATTGTGCTAACCTCCCACTCATCTCCGATTTATTAATCAAATATTTAATTGCCATGTCGTCCATAAAGAATACTATCTTGTTGCTTAATAAATAATGGCGGAACTTTTTGATTGAAAATACCATAGCTAAACATTCCCTTTTAATTGTTGAATAATTTTTCTTGGCTGTATTAAGTTGTTTGCTTACATATGCAATAGGATAATCCTTGCCCTTTCCATTTTCTTCAATCTTTTGGCAAAGAACACTATCTATTGTCACCATACTTGCATCACAATATATCTGGAAGGATAGTTTCTACTATGGAGGTCTTAATACCTAATACAAACTTAGTCTTATCTTCAGTATTTCTAATGCCCTCTAACAATCATCGGTCCAAACAAACTTGGTGTTCTTTCGTTGTAGTGAAGTTATAAATAGTATAAATATTACATTATCCGAAATAAGTTTCTGATACCACCTTTTATGTCACAGCAATTGTTACACTTCTTTTACATTACTTGGAGCTCTAATGATATTGATGGCCTTAATTTTTTTTTATTTGGATTTTATATCGCTTTTACTTACTATGTAGCCTAATAATATATCCCAATATATAGCCTAATAATACATCCCAATACATAGCCAGATACGTCTTCTCTAGATTTAAGGCCATTTCTACCTTCTTACATCTTTCTAGCACTTCCTTCACCTTCATCAGATGGTCTTCAATTTGTGAATGTATACTAAAATCAACAATGAATATTGTCATAGATTTATACAGCAAATCTGAGAAATTATACATCATCAATTGTTGGAAGATTGTTGGTATATTACATAATCCAAATGGCATCACATACCACACAAAAGTTTTCCATAAGGTCATAAATGTTGTCTTATGTCTATCTTCCATTACAATAGATACGTGATTGTATTCCGAGTTTCCGTCCATAAAAATATAATGCTCATGTCCGACTACGTCTTTTAAGATATTAATTATAAAGGGTAAAGGAAAGTCGTCTTTCTAGGTCTTTACATTTAATTTTTTGATAATCCACACACGCACGTAGTTTATCATTCTTCTTCTTTACCAACACCATTGAGGACATCCAATTAGTGATCTCCATTAATTTTATAAATCCCGCCTATAACAATCTCTCCAACTCTACTTTTACTACCAATTGAAGTTATAGATTCTTTCTTCTCTCTTTCTGTCTAATTGATATAGTATCAATTTGTAGGAGAATATGATGTTGCATAATGTTTGGCAATATGCCTCTCAATTCTTTATACAATCATACAAAAATATCCAGGTATTCCTGCATTAATTCATTATATGCACTTATTTCCTCGCCACTCAACTAACTCTCCCTTCACATCTGTTTTGGCTCGTCTCCTTTGATCTATATGGTCACAAACTTCTAATCTTCTTTACCACGTGTGACTGCTCAAGATTGTTGTAATACCAATTTGAGAGCACATTTGGATAGTTGGCCATATCCTCTCCTACTATAATTCTTGTATAAGTTGTTTTATAATGCAACATCATCTTTAGAGACTCATTTTTTTCAAGTACTTCTAATCCTTGGGATTCCACCACCTCTATTGAATACACTCTATTTTCTACTTTGAGAATAAGTGCTAATCTATCTTCATTCTCAATATCCTCATAAAAGTTATTCATTCTTTTTTATTAGTTGCCAAATTTGAGTGTATTCATAGCCAAGCCTCATATTCACCAATATCCTTCCAATTATAAAGATTAGGGCTTAAACATTCTAATCATCGTATCTTCGAGTTTAAGACAATATTGCCTATTAACACCTCTTCTATTTGTTGCTTGCCCTTCTCTACCTTAGAAAATTTGACTTTATCATCCTCTGATGATTTTTGGTGGATATCTATTGCGATAATAGGTCTAATAGACACTCAAATATGATTTTTATTAGATCCATAAATAATTATAAGTCACTCTCTCCTCCAATTCACTACGGCATTGGCCATTCTCAGCCACAAATGATCTAATAATAATAGAAATGACTCCTTGGCTCTCTACATATGAATCACTTGAAATATCAACATATATTCTTCTCCTCTTGTAACCATCCTGCAATGCTGAATTTGACCTATTGGCTTTGCTAGACTTTGGTTAGTAATATTTATTACAAATGGTGAGGACCCAATCAAACTCAATCCAAGCTTTTCTATTGTTTGTAGGGGCATGATATTAAAATCACTCCCTCTATTCACTAATGTATGGGAAATGATCTTGTCGGCAATTATTATTTCTATGTCCACTATCTTTACATCAAACAACCTTTTAATAGATTATACCCGAGCTATAATCTTGTTGTTCATTCTTTTTTTTATTATTATTATAGATAATCCCTCTTTCAATGATTTTTTTATTGCTAGAGATATTTCTAAAAGCTGTGCGATTGTAATATTTATCTTATATTTTTTTAAATCCTCCTATAGGTCATACAGCATCATTTTTTATCCCCTCTGACTATGCTCTAGTGATCTAAACTCCTCCAAGGATATACCTAGTCCTTCCCATTTATCTTTTCCTACATCTTCTTTACTTCATTTTCCTCCCTCTAAAGATATCTCTGTATCAATCGATTCTCAATGCAATGACTCACCATCCAATTTTATAACCTTCTTGGCAGCTTTTTTAATCACTTTGTCTAAATCTAAAAATTGTGGAGGTTTTTAAATAAATTGCTCTTTGACTCCAAAATAAGGGATTATAAAATTACCTTTGCACATGTTATCATTGCTAGTGATGAGACTTGAGGATTTATCTCTTATCCTTTCTTCTTCATCTTATGTGTAATTAGATTTGTAACTAGAAATTCTTCCTATATAACCATTGTTGATGTTTGGAATAGAATATAGCTCTGTAGTCTTATTCTTTCTACTACTCAAATATATTGCATATTCAAAGGATCCAGTTTCTGATTTGGTTCTATTTTTCTATTACCTTATCCTTATTCCACTTGTTTGCTCTGGTTCAAAGATATATATTCTCTTTGAATCTGCAACCCCGTAGATGATTGATGTGTTTGTCTGGACTCTTTGTAATTATAATAGAGATTTGGTAGTCTCATCTCTCTTTGATTCTTCTATAGTCTCTGTTGACTTTGCATATTCTCTTAAGCTTATTGTTGAAGATTCACTATAGGATTTGATATCAATATAATCTCGTTGGATTGCCTATATTCATCCAAAACATGGTTTCTCCCGTAATTACTACATCCAAACTATTGGCCTTCATACCAACATTATCCAAGCACGTGCCATCTTTCACAAAATTGATGATATTCTTTCCATGGTCTATTTCCTTCTAGTCCTTGTAGCCTACTTTAATAACGACTTTGTCTAAATTTTGCATTTGGTTGTCTACAATATCTAGGAGGTTCTTGAAAATTTTGATAATCTTGCCTATGAATAATTGGCAACGGTCCAACTCTGCAAAACTGAAAAGAATGGCCACTCTGCTTGCAATTTGTATATTATATTCTTAAAGTGTGGCTTCCAGATTCTATTTGAGGTGGTAGTAGATTAGGATCTTGGTTCTTCACCATACATACCATTTGTTCAGTCAAGATCTATGTCTGCTTCAAAATGGCTTTCTAAAATCCTTTTTGATTTGCCTGTATCCTCTTTTCTATGTCCTCCACCTTCTGCTCTAAGTTTGGAATAGGTAAGGCCAATAGAGATATTGGTTCTTGTGTTGCTAGTGGTATAGGTAATTAGCTTGATCTGGTTATAGAAAGGTTGGAGTTAGAATCTTATTGACCTCCCTCCAATTCCATCATACATGGTCTGATAGAAATAAATTATAGAATTGCCTCATCTTTCTTCCTCCATAGCCACTTGTAATTTTTTCCTTGCCACTCTCTTGGCTTTTTCTAAAATCCTAGGATTTTGTTCCAATATACTTTTAATTGTAGATCCTTGAAAAAATCCTTGCATAAAAAATTACTTTAAAGTGTCATTATTGAATTTATTTCTTATAAATCAAATATAAACCAGCTCAAATCTTTGTACATAAGAGGATACATCTTCCTCTTGCCCTTCCTTCACTACTGATATTGCCCTCAACATTGTATTCTGTCCTATCTCTGGTTGAAAATGATTTAGAAACTCTCCTTGTAATTGTGGCCACTCTATAAAATGCCCCATCGAATGATTATGATACCATTTGTATGCCTCTCTATGTAATGTAGTAGGAAACTACACCAAATAGTAACTTAGATTGATAATTAATGAAGTGATTAAAATTTCAATATATCGCTGTTGTGGTAGAGAGAATTTGTGTCATGGACGTAAAATATAGACTAAAAGTCTAAATAAAAAATTCAAGAAGAATTGACAAAAATTAGATTAATTAGATGAGTATAAGAATAACATCAAATAAATGAGTTAGAGTTCCAAGAGATGTGTTTTCAAGACTGAAGAACTCTTCAGCCTCGACTCCAATATATACTCCTACCTAGGAAGCTTTTCAAGCAACTTCCACCAACTAGGGAGCTTTTCAAGCAACTTCCACCAACTAGAAAGCTTTTCAAGCAACTTCTATCCATTAGGAAGCTTCTCAAGTAACTTCTACCAACTAGAAAGCTTCTCAAGCAACTTCTATCAACTAGAAAACTTCTTAAGCAGCTTCTATCTACTTAGAAGATATTAGAAGGTTTTGAAAGATTTTAGAAAGTTCTAAGAATATTTTAGAATGCTCTAGAAGATTTTGATAAGTATGTCCTTGACATCACCTCGTCCTCTAGCTTTGAGGTCTCCGAGAAGCCATTTGAGATGTATGCTTACAAACGTAAGAAATCAAAGATTTAGCGCATATTCTATGCAATATACTCTAATTTTTGTTCATAAGGCAGATGATTCATGGGTCCTTATAGCCACTGGTAATGACCAACACCTTCTATTTGAGACCATGCTTAAACTTCTATGTCTTCATTGTGGAAGTGGCCTAAAAATATCATTTTGTCACTGCCTTCATGAGTTGGTTTAGCTTCAAAGACAATCACGAGTGACTTGCTACTTCGTATTCTTCAACGTCTTTTTGGTTTTTCTAATTCTTCACCTCGAGGTCGATATCATGAGCTACTCGATTGAGATGGCATCACTAGTGCAGTATCCTCATTTTCATTAGTCATATCTAAATACACTTTGAGATTAGATATCTTGATACTACAAGAAAGCAAAACTCAATAAGTTATATTTTGATAAGACCTAGATCTTGCTTACATACATTCCTTTGAAGAAGACTTCATCTTCATGTTTCATTAATGTCCGATTTTTTATTTATTAGGATATCATTGATGAAATTCTTGTACTTTTTGTGGCGCATTTGTTATATTTTTTGCTTGCTCCCAAGTTTGCTCATTTACATAATAACCATGTTAGTGAATTAAATACTCCAACTTCTCCCATCTCCATTGCGAATCAAGGACTTATTCTACCTCATATTCTACATGGTCCTCGATTTCAATAGAAGTTGATGGTGGTTGTATCCATCTTGGTAAAGTTGATTCGCTATAAGCTTCTAGAAGAGAAACTTGAAAGACTGGATGTACCTTCATGGATGTAGGTAGTTTCAGCTAATAAGCTACCAGATTGATTTGTTCTTGAATGTAGAATGGTCTCAACCTCCTATAATCCAACTTATTGCAAGGTCAAGTGATCTTGATATTTTGTCGCAAGAGCCAAACTTTACTTCTAATTTGAAAAGTAGGAGAATCCTTCCGAAATTTGTCTACAGAAGCTTTGTACGAGTCTTGAGCTACCTGTAACTAAAGCTTCAAGGTGATCTAGATCTCCATTAAATACTTTGCAAGATCTTCAGCTGTTGGATTTTCATCTTTGAATTTACCTAACGAATCAAATTTTGGATGATATCCATAATTTGCAAAGAAAGGTGTTTGTTAGGTTGAGACATGGATTGAATTGTTGTATACAAATTTTGCCAATGGTAGATATGTAGTCCAATCATCTTACTGATAATTGATCATACATCGTAGATATTGCTCCAAGACTTGGTTGACTCGCTTTATTTGACCATCAATTTGAAGATAGAAGGCAGAAGAGAATTTGATATCTATCTTTAGTATATCAAAAAGCGACCTCCAAAACTTTGATATAAATTGAGGCCCTCGATCCGAAATAATGTCATCCGATAAACCATGATACTGATATATATTGTTAATAAATAATCTTGCTGTTTCTTTATCAGAAGTTGTTTTTTTACATAAAACAAAACATGTCATCTTTATAAACCGATCTACCACCATGTAGATAGCATCAAATATTGCAAAAGGTGGCAAATCTGTGATGAAGTCCATAGATATTGAAGACCGCGGTCACTTTGGAATTGGCAGAGGTTATTAAAGCCTGTAAGGGCGATGTCAAGGATTCTTTGATTTTGAACAAAGGTCACATGATAGCACAAAGTTCTTCACTACCTTCCACATTTGAGGCCACAAAAAGTCTCAAGAAATAAGTTCCATTGTTTTATTGAATCCAAAGTGACCTACGACTAAGAAGTCATGTTGAGATTGAAGAATATGAAGTCAAATTGGTCCTTTTGGATTATACGGTTGATCTTCAAAATATAATAATCCATTCTCAATCTTGAACTTGTTTTTATCAAAGCACTGCTTCACATCCGAGACTAATGAATCCATAGCTGATGCTCCATGGACTTGTTCTAAAAAATCAGCATCAATTGGTATGATCATAGAGGTGGTACAGAGGCAAAACTGTTCTCGTTGTAACAAAGTTGTACATTGTTGATCAAATGCTGCATCTCCAACCTTGGGTGCTAGATATGATTTCCTCGATAATGTATCTGATAATCCTTGCTACCTTTTTGGCCGATATGTGATGATGAAGTCGAATCAGAATAAAGACATGTTCCATCGAGCTTGGCAACAATTCAAAACTTGAGCTATTGTGAAATACTCCAAATTCTTATGATCTGTATATACAATCACCGGATGTGCAACATCTTCTAATAAATGATGCCGCTCTTGGAAAGAATCAACTATTGCAAGCAGCTCCTTATTGTGAATTTCATAGTTGATTTCTATTGCCAAAAACTTCCTTGAGTAGAATAGAACTGGGTGAAGTTTATCATCCTTCTCCATCTGTAATAATATAGCTCCTAGTGCAAAATTACAAGCATTTGTTTCCAAATAGAAGGCCTTTGTAAATTCGGAATGTACCAAGATAAGAGCTATTATAAATGCCGACTTTAATTCTTGAAAAGCCTCTTGTGCTCAGATACTCCACTTGAGCTTATCCTTTGATGTCAACCGCGTTAATGGGACTGCCATTTGTGAGTAGTTCTTGATAAAAATGCAATAGAAGTTGGCAAATCCAAGAAAATATTGCACATCCCGTATCGTCTTTGATACTGCCTAATCCGTTACTGTTTGAACCTTCTTCTAATCCATCAATAATCTTTCGTCCAAAATAATATAATCAAAAAATTCTACTTTGGGTCGATGGAATACGTATTTTTTTAACTTGGCATATAATCCCGCATCGTGAAGTTTTTGTAACACCAACTTCACATGACTCTCATGTTCTTGAACATTCTTAGAATAGATCAAAATGTCATCATGATAACAAACAATAAATTTGTTCAAATACTCTTGAAAAACATCATTCATCAAATATTGAAATATAGCTGGTGCATTGGTCAATCCAAAAGACATGACATTATATTCAAAATGTCCATACCTCGTCCGAAATGTTGTCTTCTATTCATCTCTTGCCTTTACTCGTATAAGATTGTAAGCTCCACAAAGATCTATCTTGGTGTATATTTTGGCTTTAGCAAGTTGCTCCTAGAGTCCGGATATTAGTGATAATGGATATCAATTCTTGACGGTGATCTTGTTCAAGCCTTGATAATCCATGCACATTTGTAATGAGCCATCTTTCTTCTTCACAAAGAGGATAAGTGCACCTGCTAGAGATTTAGAATGTTGAATGAAGTTCTTTGTAAGATTCTCTTCAATATAATCCTTCAATGCTAAGAGCTCGTCTTGTGATAAATTATAGATTGGGCCAAATGGTGGTTGTGCTCCTTCTTGGAGATCTATAGCACAATCGTACGGTCGATATTTTGATAGCATGTCAGCATTCTTTTTCTCAAAGACATCCTTGAATTCTTCATACTGCTCTAGAATAATCAAAATCAGAGTTGTAACTTCTCGAGCTAGTATTGTAAAAATGACAAAAGATGTATTATGCTTGGCTTCCTTCATGAAGGCCTTTGCACTTATGAACAAGGATTTGTTTCTAGACATTATCTTGGCAGATTCTATCTTCAAGGATTTTGTTAGAAATGTCACTTTCTGCAACCTCCAATCTATTGATAGATAATATTTATCAAGCCAAGATAGCCCCAAAATGACTAGACATAAAAAATCTTGATAATATTAAATACAATACTACTTTCATGATTTTTAAGACATACCTTCAATGGTTTAGTTTCATGAGTAATATCGCGAGAAGACAAAGGTCGGCCGTCTATGACTTCTACATGGACAAGCTTTGGTTTCTTCACAAGAAAAAATTTATGAAGCTTGGCAAACTCTTCATTTAAAAAGCAAGTAGATGCTCCTGAGTCTAGTAGAGCATCGGTTTGCAGTTTTTGAATACTAAGAAATAAAAGTATCGTAAAGCAATGAGAAGGTTGAGCTGAGAGAAAGAGACCTTGATTAATTTGGAGAATTGAGATGAACAACCTCACGGTCCCTATCATGGCTGGATGTCCTTGTTTTCTTACACACTTGTGCTCTTAAGTCTTGTTAGTCAAGGCGTTTGATTTCTAGGACAATTTCCGCCTTTATAGCATGCCTCTCCATAATATAAGTACAAGTTTTGTTCAAATCGTCGCTTCTTTTCTTCAGCTATGAGGGACTTAAAATGTACCATATTGATTAGCATGTCTTCTGTTTTAGATTGAATTTCTACACTCTTGATAGGAGTAGCCGAATAGAACTAGTTTCCTTGTGGATACCATGTATCTTTAGAATAATGGTCTTGACATCATTGAAAAAGCCAATTGTCATATTTCACCGCTTGGTTGATTGCTTTGTTCAATGTTTGAGGGTCAGGTAGAAATAGCAATAAATCCTTCACGTTGTCGTGGTAGAGAGAATCTGCCTCAAGAAAGCGCTAGGCTTCTGGGTACAATTAAATGTTCAACCAAGATCCAAAATAATAAAACCCTCAAATTTTTATAAAAGTCCTTTTTTTAGAGCTATTACATCCAATACATAAGTCTTATTTCACAAAAACATTCAAACTATAACAAAATACTCTAAACCTTCATTCACCCTTAAGAGGAGAATTTTTTCCGAACTTCATTAACCTATAATTCTTAATCTAACTATTCAAATCCACTAAAATTTCACATAAAGTACTGATGTGCTTTTAACAACTAGTATAACAAATTTGAATTGTTAATTTATTATTGATCTTTAGATATCATAAAAACCCTTATAGTAGCTTTAAACCCTTGTTTACAAAAACCCGTGTACTAAATTCTTCATATCTCACAAATCAAATGTCCAAATACTATGAAACTTTGATGTATAGCTTTTTAGCACAAAGATTCACCTTTTTAAAAATGTTTAGATAAAAATTCATCCAAAAACTCAAAATATAGCAAAACCCATTACTATGAACAAAATGGCCTATTTATTGCCTTGGAATTTGATTTGTTATCTTTAATTCCCAATAACTCCTTCTTTAGAATTCCAAATATAATAATTCTTCTTCATCAAATGTATATCTTGAAATCTTCTCTCTAATTACACCTCTCGATCTCCAAAAGCTTCCGTATAACTCCTCCAATCCTCAAAAGTGTGACAATAGATACATTTTATATACCTTAAATTCAAGTGCCTACTTTTCTCTCATAAAAACTCCAAATCTCTCAATTTTCATACCAAAATTGTAGCCCAAAAAATAAGCTTTCTAACCTTAGTCTTTGATTTTCAAATGGCCTCCTTGAAATTACCAAAATCCTTGTTCTTGTTGTGGGTAGCCTCCTCAAAGCCTATCGGACATGACCATTGACCAATAGGAATGAAGAACTTTACCCCTTGTCTTCATTCATCCTCACTTTGTCTTCATCCTTCTAAATAGGCCTCTTAGTAGTTTAATTCTTCTTCTATAGATCCCAATTGCCTCTCAAGGTTTTATACTAAATATTTAGGTTCTATATAATTTAAAAGCTATAATGAAACTAAATAAAAATCTAAAATAATTTTTTTACACCAACTCCTTTTAATTTACTTTATTAATCATTCTAATACATATCTAAATTTATAAATATATTATACATTTTGAGTGAATTTTACATACTATAAGCAATTACAATATGACAACGTCATCTCTGAGTTTCCAATAAAATTGACTCACAAGCGCTTCTTCTTTCCAGTTGATATCACAAACAAATTGTCTAAAGTCAGATGTGTAAATAGATATAGAGCGTAATCCTAAATGCAGAGAATGAATCTTGGTGGTTGTCCACCAAAACCTTATCATACTCTCCAAATACCTCCTCGAATGCTTCTAAAAAGATTTCAAAATTATTTAAGATAGAAGATTTTTTTTCAAATAAGAGGGCAAATAAAGACAAAGCTTGTCCAATAAGCAATGTCCCCACTAATCTAACTTGCGACTCCTTGGTTGAATAGCATTTCGGTTGCAAGAATGTTACCAATCAAACTTGGTTTATAAAACCACAAAATTTTGATCGAGTACCATCAAACTTCTGTGGGAGACCGACTCGAGGCTCTTTGTACTGTGGTGTAATCAAATTCTCACATTGAGATGTAGATGGTAGTACTTCACTAGCTAGAGGTGGTTGTACTATAGTCTAAGCCATTTCCACTCTTGTAGCTCCAGGAAGCTTAACAAAATTTCCTTCAATTTCAGTAGTTCTAACCGCTAGAGCGTTAAAGGTATTGATGATCACATCTAACTTTGACTACAAATATTCTATCATGTTAATGTCTTCTCTACTAGGCATGCTAAGTAAAGAAGAAGGAATCAATATTGGTCCAAAGGAGGATAATCCGCAACCCTTAGAACGCTCAAGTATCTCGAAGGAGAGGGGTAGTCCATTCTCTGCCTCAAAGAATTAAGCTCTCATATTAATAAAAGGGCAATCTTGACAAACTATCACGGACACAAAATGTAGACTAAAAGTCTAAATAAGAAATTCAAGAAGAATTCGCAAGAATTAGGTTAATCAAATGAGTACAAGAACAACACCAGAGAAATGAGCTAGAGTTCCAAGAGATGTATTATTGAGACTAAAGAACTCTTCATCCTCGACTCCAATATATACTCCTACTTAGGAAGCTTCTCAAGTAACTTTCACCAACTAGGGAGCTTTTTAAGCAACTTCCACCAATTAAGAAGTTTTTCAAGCAACTTCTATCAACTAGGAAGCTTCTCAAGCAACTTCTATCAACTAGGAAACTTCTCAAGCAACTTCTATCTACTTAGAAGATATTAGAAGGTTCTGAAAGGTTTTAGAGGATTCTAAGAACCTTATAGAATATTCTAAAAGGTTTTGACAAGTATTTCTTTGATAATTTGTCTTAATAAAGTACAGAGCTTCTAATTGCCACTAATTACTCAATTAAGATTTAAATATAATAAAACCTCCAAATTTATATAAAAGATTTTTTTATAGGGCTATTATATCTAATACATAAGTTTTATTTCTTCAAAATACTCAATATATAATAAATACTCTAAAACCCTCATTCTTCCATAAGAAGGGAATTTTTTCCAAACTTCAATAATCCATGAATTTTAATCCAACTATCCAAATCTATTCAAAATTTATTTGAAATACTAATATAATTTTAAAAACTAGTACAACAAATTTCAACCATCGATTTATTATCGATCTTCAAATATTGTGAAAATCCTAACAATAGCTTCAAATCCTTACAAATACCCATGTACTAAATTCTTTATATCTCACAAATTAAAAGTTCAAATACTATAAAACTTTAATATATAGCTTTTTAACATAATAATACATCTTCTTCAAAAAATTTAGATAAAAATTCGTCCAAAAGCTTAAGATATGGCAAATCCCATGACTATCAACAAAACGGCATATTTACTACCTTGGAATTCAATCTACTGTCTTTGACTCCCAATATCTCCTTCTTTATAATTTTAAATGTAAAAATTCTTCTACATTAAGTATAGATCTTGAAATCACCTCTCTAGCCGCACCTCCCAATTTCCAAAAGCTCTCATATAACTCCTTGTATCATCAAAAGAGTAACAATAGATACAATTTATATACCTTAATTTCAAGCACCTACTCCTTCCTTATAAAAACTTCAAAGCTCTTGATTCTTATATCAAATTTATAATACAAAAAATAAGCTTTCTAATCCTAGCCTTTGATTTTTGAATTCTTTTTTTGAAGTTGCCAAAACCCTTGTTCTCCTTGTAGGCAGCCTCCTCAAAGCCTATTGGGCATGACCATTGACCAATAGAAATGAAGAACTTCACCCCTTACCTTCATTCATCTACAATTTGTGTTCATCCTTCCAAATAAGCCTCTTAATAGTTTAATTCTTCTTCTTTGGGCCCCAATTGCCTCTCAAGGCTTTATACAAAACATTTAGGTCCTATATAATTTAAACGCCATAATCAAACTAAGTAAAAATCTAAAATAAGGTTTCTTAGACCAGCTTCGTTTAATTCACTTTTCTAACCATTCTAATACATATTAGAATCTATGAAGATATTATATATTTTGATCGGATTTTACATACTGTAAACAATTAAAATACAATACTGCTCCATGTGCAAAGATAGATCTTCGTCTTTTGTATCATAAAACTTTGGTAGGTGTACAAGAATATTTAGTGCAGCTAAGTCTTTCGGCACCACAATAGGTAAGCCTTGTGGCATCACCAATAGATTAATTGGTGGTCTTTGAGCCATCTCTTGAAGAATTGTTTCTACTGTAGGTTCCATATCAACTGGTTTTTCTAAAAAGTATCCATTATCTACTACTTCAAAGGCTAAAAAGAAATCTAACTCTAATGCTTTACTAGATCTTCCTAATGATGGTTCTTCATCCCCTTGTCTTTGATTATCCTCTTTAATCACCACTTTGAATTTAGTTGTCATTATAGTAATTGACTCTTGGAATTCTATGTGGTCTTTCTTTTCTGTTGTCCTACTGGTTTTTCTTAAAGTTCTTATGGCCTCACCCTATTTTTTCAAACTTTTTTTTAAGCCTCGTTTCTTAATATTGTCTCCAGCTAGGATCAACTCTGGTTTCTTTGATTGAATTCAAGTGTTCATCTAATTGCTTCTAATGAGCCTCATACCATTTTCTATATATTGAAAATAATTCTTCTTTCCATTTTTAATTTTTATTTATTTAAATAAGAAATTAAAGAGGTTATTTAATAAAAATCTACAAGCCTATTTCAATTTATAATGTCTCCAGCAAGGAGAATAAATGACAAAAACAATGTCCGAATCAGGCTAGAGTATCACCTCCGTGCCTTTTTCTTTCTATTCTTATACAGACAAGCTTTATGTAGAATTGACCATCATCAAGCATTGAAACAAAATTTGAGGAATCTTCCTATTATTTCAATCCAATATTTGATTAAAAAATTATCCATTGTGATAGCCACAACAATAAATACGTTACAAAAAGCTTGAATTTTTTTTTTCATTCAAACAATTACTCAGAACGTACCTTGAGTAATTTCCATGCCCCTGCAAATTAGTTTTTTCACTCACAAGCCCTATATGGATTCTAACTCTAACCTTCCATTAGGAATGATTTGGTGGAAAAGATTACAAGGCATTCTATCTAATCGCTTGAGATTGGTCTAAAAACACACCTTTTGCTATGCTCCTTCTTTTACAACTCCAATTTTGCAACCAATGCCCTCCAATACTCTGCAACACTACAATCCTCTACCACAATAGTTGCCACTAAGCTAAAATGACAAATAAAATAATAACCATCATTAATTCAAACTTTTAATTTTAAACATTAAAATTAAGGGCTCCCAACAAATGCACCATTTTTATATAAGCAAGATCTCACCACCTTCATTGTGTTTGAAACCCGATGGATTAATCTTTTTCATACAAAAATATTTTAATATATATATATATATATATATTTTTTTAATTCAAGATACTCTCTTCCTAGTTAGTCCTTCTGGCAATTTTTCTTATTCACTTATATTCCTTATCTTTAATTCTACAAATATTTTTTTAGTTTCTAAGATGTTTTTCATATGATGTTCAATCTACTTATTACTTTGGATTATTAAACCACACTATAGCCCGTTCTCTTCTTTTAGCCTCCATTCAATTCAGCTCCTCCTTTTTTGATTACTATCTAATATCCCTCTTGATTATTATGTAAAGTACATGCTTACTCCTGCCTTCTAATTCCATCTAGCATCA
This sequence comes from Physcomitrellopsis africana, assembly GCA_036785485.1. Taxonomy (NCBI): domain Eukaryota; kingdom Viridiplantae; phylum Streptophyta; class Bryopsida; order Funariales; family Funariaceae; genus Physcomitrellopsis; species Physcomitrellopsis africana. The sequence goes on from JAWRVF010000668.1 coordinate 66,255, forward strand.
CCAATTTACTCAAATATCAAACTTTGCCATTCCATCAATCTACAAGTACAGATACATTATATATGTAGCATTCTTTCTTTGTCTTTCCATTGTTTGTTCCAAGTCAAAAGTAATCCCATCACCTTCGATAATTATAATTAAACTGTATACAATTTTGTTTGTTGATAATTCAATGCTTGTCTTGTACATGACTATCAGCCAAAGTTCATTGATCAATCAACCCCTTATACTTCTAATCTAAACCCACAATTGTTCTCATTCTTCAAATCAGCTAGTCTACCACTTGTTCAATCTTGTGAACTACCCGTCTATGCTAATCTTGCACCAATTAAAAAGCAAAAAATTTAAGAAGAGCTTCGCTCCCTTCTAAATCAGCCAGTCGCTCAAGATATATAACACCAACGGCAGCCATATGGTTCCATTTCTCAAAATCTCTAATACATACTCTACGACAAACTCTCTCAAATTTCTTCAAGTTTTCACGTGATCTTGAATCTTCCACCATAGTAGTGACAAAAAAACCTACTTCATAACATCCTCTTATGATCTTCCTACACCGAGAAGTACTGTAAATATTACAGGATGAGTATGCTTCATATTGCTAAAAGCTTAACAAGTCTCTAGTAGTAGCGCAAATGCATCTTTTATATACAACTAATAAAATCTTCACAACATTATTCTTTGCAACATCTCTTTAAGACTATTTTTTATTCTTTTTCTCCGATTGGATCTTGTACATATACAAATTTGAAGACAACCCCTGTAGACTTCCAACCACATGAAGGTGAGGCTTAATGCAAGAATGTTATAACAGCACGATCAAATAAAATTCTTTCACATCAACACAACCCAACGTTGTGAGGACTCGCAAAAAATCTCAAAGTATTCAAAACCATCTTCAATTCATTGTTATGAGCAAATAGAAGGCATGGTATCAAATCAAATTCAAACTTCTCCACATCATCACAACAAACTTCTTGTAAATGATCCGCCTATCTTTGTTAATGCCAAATTCCAACAAAAGACCTTGTACTACATCAAACTCGCTTAGAAAACCATTGAACAATTCTCCTACAACTTCCTTCAATTCCTTCATCTCAATATATTCACTCCCATCTATGTCAAAAATATTGAATGTCCTTTGCAAATACTCATCATCACCTAGGCATTGTAAATATCCTAAGGCCGCCACAAATTCTCTACTTCTACACCCAATCCGAATTCTCCAATCAATCAATTTTTTCAAATTCAAAAATATAACAAAACCAGTTGCTCACTCATTCTATGACTATCAACATTAGATGCACTTTTCCAAATGCCTACTCAGATTCCACTGCCTTGCAATTGTTTTAGGGTGTGTATGTATGTATGTATGTAAATCTGTCCTCGCCACTCCTTGTAATCCTAGTTCACCAACATCACTCTGTTCTACAACTGGCACTCATCCTTGACCTCTGCAATCTACATTGCACCTTCCTAATAGCACCGCAGTCAACAGTCATCGAGACCCATTCTCAAGACTTATCTTCGTTTTTTTTTTTTTTAAGTTCCAAACTCACTGTTATAAGGGATTGTAAGGGATTAGTTTAGAACTCTTTCCTATTCCATTTTTATATAAAAATACTAATTTTAAAATAATTACTATTTTAAGTAAATTTTTCTACTTCTAATTATTTTGAGATCCATGTTTTTTCTTCCCTTTCCCTCTTTTTGCTCATTAATCTAAATTTCTATCTCCTTCTCATATAGAAATAGTAACTACCACTTCTCTATTTTTTTTAATTTTTGTATTTTCCTCTCCAATTATTATTTTCATTACTTAGTCATATTAACTTTCTAATTTATCTTTTTAGTTCTAAATCTTCAATTTTTCCAAAATTTTCAAAATTTTTAAGCTAAACTAATATGATGCAACAAATTTTTGACTCACAATAATTCCTTCAATCTCCGTAGTTTTAGCACATAAAGTAATAAGAGCGCTTATGATAGTATCTAATTTGGATTCAAAAAATTTGATTATACTATTGTTTTGACTTCTAATGATTTTAAAAGAAAAAAAAATGAATCTATAAGAAGACAATATCAATTTAAAGGAGGATAATCCATAGTTTTTAAAATGCCTTAAGACCTTCAAAGAGGGAAATGATCCACTCTCTTATTAAAAAAATAAACTTCTAATATTATAATAAAAAAAAATATTAATTTAGAAGAAAATAATCTATAACCTCTAAACTGTTAGTATACCTTCAAGAAGACAAATAATCTACTTTCTATCAAAAAGAATTCAACTTTGATATTTAAGATGAGGTCAATCTTGACAAATTATCAAAGACATAAGAATATTGAACAAGAGATTTGAAGTGGAAAGAGGTTTAAGAAGAAACTAATAAGGAATTGAATTATTTGGATGAATATCCAAACAACACCAAAAAAAAAAAAATTAGAAACTCCAAGAGATGCATTGTCAAGATTGAAGAATTCTTCAATCTTAATTCTAAAATATATCCATATCTAGAAAGCTTTTTGAGAAACTTCGATTAAACTAGGAAGTTTTCCGAGCAACTTCTACCAACTTGGAAGCTTCTCAAGCTCCTTTTATTAACTTAAAAGCTTCTTGAGCTCCTTCCACTAACTTCAAAGCTTCTTGAGTTACTTCCACCAATTAGAAAGCTTTTCAAGAAACTTCTACTAACTATAACATCTCTAAAATATTCTAAAAGATTCTATAAACTTCCAAAATATATGTTCCTAATACAATCTAACCATATTTTATAACCAATAAAAATCCATTGATATAGCTCTCAATTAGTTACATAATAAATCATATTTGTGTATATATATAAAAATATATATATATATATATATATATATAAATATATAATATTTTCCCATGGTAGCCAAATTACAACATGACAATATATGTATGGTATTAAAAAAATTATAGAAAAATAGATTGTATGCCAAATTGGAAAATTGCTCTTTCTATCAACTATTACTTGAGTTTTTGGAATATATTATTTCTAAAAATGAGATTATATGGATCCAAATAAGATACAAAGTGCTATACAGTGAAAACAAATGTCATCAATCAAACATGTACAATATTTCTTGAGATTTGTTAATTTTTATAAAGTCTTCATGAATGATTATTCTAAGATTGCAACTCCATTGATATGGCTTATAAAAAAATATATACATATTTGAGATGACAAGACTGAAGAAGCATTCAAGGAGATAAAAAAATCCTTTAATTTAGCTATTATACTTTATGAGGGTAAAATTCACTCCTCAACCCAAGTTATAAGATGGCCTCAATTATGAGTTGCTTATAAATTGTGATGTGAAGTATAAAGAGCAATAAACAACAATGAAGGAGAAGAACAACACAAAACAAGTAAAATATGTGCAATTAAGTAATTGCACACTACAAAACTAGTCATAGTTTGTTCAGTAGATTTTTATCTAGTAAAAAGTAAAAGTAAAAAAATAAAAATTATATTTTTAAATAGATAATTTTTTTTATCTTTCTAATGATGTAAAAAACATATAAATCTAAGTTACTATGAATAAGTTATGATAATTCAAAGTTAGAAGATAAATAATGGAAAAAATTAAATAGAAATTTTTACCTCAAGGATAATTTGTTACAAGATCATGGATTTGAACCTCACCAAGGCTCACAAGTAGTGTATATGGGTGTCCTAGAGGGGCTACGAGGTCTTAGTCTTATCCTCCTACCTACATCTAAGGTGCCACAACCCATATGGAACTTGTATACCTCCCTTCCTACAAGGACTACACTAGCTACTGGTCCTCCTATTTTATACTAGTAGAACTAATAATTTTGTATTTTTGACTTCACCATGGTGTTCAAAAACACCTTATTAGCCTAAGAACCTTGTATGGCCTTCAAATCTTACTCCATTTCTTCATAATGGCTCCCAAGGTAGTAAACTCATTTTTACCAAAGTCTTCAAAATTGCTCTAAAAATTCTTAATAAATTCTAAATAAATTCTAAAAATCTCTATAATATTTTTAAGATGATAATATCAATTTAAGACTATTTTATTCTACCTTGGAAATTTTTTATAATAAAAAAATCAATAAAAATCAACTCAAAATCCTATTTTCTATAAAAATAATTAAAAAGACATGAGATTTCTTTCTCATGCTTCTTCTATCTATTAAGTAATATTTATAGGTTTTTAATGAGTAATATATGTAATTAAAAGGCCAATGTAGACATGGGTCTCAATAACTAACTCTTAATACTTAATAATAAGTAAAAATACTAAACCAACTAAAATAATTGCCTCCAAGACTTACTAAGATTCTATTTTTGTAACTTTTTTTCTAATAAGACTTTCATATTTATAAATACTTCTAAATTCTAATAAATATTTAAATAGTCAAAAAGACTCTTTAACCATTGTATTTATATAACTAAATGACTTAAGATTATATTTTTAATCAATCCACCAATTTAGATCCAGTGGTGGGACTCTCATATGGCGACCATCTGGGACTATTCATATGAAAAGAAAGAACCCAATTCTTGCCTTTGACACGGTCTATAAAGAAAATGATAGATGACTTATAACTTGGATACTATAATCTATCAAAAGAAGTAGAATTAAGGAGAAAAAGAATACTAAGACTTTGACCTAGAATAGAAAGGCAATTGATTGTTACCAACTTCACATGGTTCTACATTTAGCAATGTCATGCTTAGTTACTAACTCAATACCTATATTCTATTAAGATGGACTTAAAATTACTATCTAAATGATAAAGTATATTGATATTTTAACCAATGTTCATATCTTATATTCTTTATAATGACTTCCATTAGTTCGTATAGGAAAATCTTTCTCATCTAACGTTTTAAGTTTGACTAAGTTATTATCAAAGACCTTTTTGATAATATATGGTCCTGTCTAAAGTGCATCAAACTTAGCTGGAAAATCTAATTTCTTAGCATCTTGAACCATCACCCACATTCTTGGAGTAAGTACACGTCTTTTTATTTTTTTATCAAAGATCTCCTTCCTTCTTCTTTGAGAAGTTCTTATATATTGGCTGCAATCTTTGATTTCCACTAAGCTTTTTAAAGGCTCTAATTGTTCTTCCAAAGATCAAGAAGCATCCAATCTTTTTTCAATAGTAATGCGTAAGGAGGAGACTTGAAATTCTATAAATCGAATATGAATGTCTTTTTCTTTGTTAGGATTTTCTTCTAATCATTTGGCAAAATCACCCTCATCTTTATTTTCATATAACCCAGGGCCAATACATTTTATTGGTGCTATAGTTGATATTGAATTGGATTGGATAAAACTACTTTGCTTTACTTCATTAGATGTTGGTGAATTTTCTAATGGAACCACAACTTGGAGTCTAAAGTGACTAGATATTATGATTGTTGTATGATTATATAAAGGTCCAAAAGTAAAATAAGGCTTAGAAGCCCCCCAATTTGTTACTCCTTTAGATTGCCTCAACCATCCTCTTCCTAACAAGAGAGGGTAACTATCTGCTTCTTCATATAACTATATCATATAAAATGATACCACATAATCTACACCTCTTGCTTGCATATGGAGGTCACGGATTTGATCTAGACGTTGAGAAGGTCTTTGATCAACTAATCTGATCCTCATAATTGCCTTATGAGTGATTTTTAATCCCAATTTGTTCATAGTGGATTCAGGCATGATATTGATGCTACTTCCATCATCTACTATGACCTTAGAAATTATTTTATCCACAATTTTTATATCTATCTCATTAGATCCATATTTTTTATTATCATTCTCTTCTTCCAAGGTGATATTTTCTTCTAGATCATTAACTTCAATTCGAGCTATTCCTTCTATGTTCTTAATTTTCCTTCGTAGTATTACTCCTTCCTTCAGGTCTTTTTTGATATTTGGTGCTACTTGAATCAATTGTCCAAAAGAAATGTTGGCTCTAGCTCTACAAAGATCTTGCCATACGTCATAAGGTTCTGCAGAATTGAAGATTCTATTAATTGTTGGTTGTTTCAAAAAGGTACTAGAAGTCCAAGGTCCTTCCTTGCTTACAAATTGGTATTCTTCTTCATGAGATTCAACTACAAAAGAAGTTTATTTGTCTTGTAATTCTTTAGCTATTTCTTGAGTAGTTTTTGACAATTCCACAAATTTGGATGATTCTTTTGAAGTATCTATAGATACCTCATCTTCTTCAAGTTATGCTAAATCTATTGGTTTTTTGGCATTCATACTTCTGATTACAACCAAAAAAGATAAATATGCATTGTCCTTGAAAATCTCCTTGTTGTCTAGTTACACCAAGTGGAATTGAGGAGATGATAAATTTAATGTAGAAAGTACATCAAGTTGAGCTATTGGATATCTAACATCATGAGAAGTTTGTGGCTGTTGGTTTTGGTTTTAGTTTTGAATATATGCTATAGATCCTTGCAATGTCCCATGATTGGTTTGAACTATTGTTGAAGGGTGATGATTTTAACCTTTACTTGAAGGGTCATAATACATATTTGATGGACTTTGTGTAACAATAGGATCTGCAAATCTAACTCCTCGCATATTTCTTCCAACTTCGTTACCATAGTCCTTTGAGAAAGAAGTTGAGAGAATGACTTGGTTGGATCTTCTACAATGATCCATAGGATGAGAACCTCTACAATTAGGGCATACATATCTATTTTCAATTCAACATTGACCTATTCAATGTGGCTTTCTACAAGTACAACAAGGTGTCCTATTATTTCTTTGAATTGAAGGGAAATTAGAACCTATTTGTTTCAATTGATGAGGAGGCTTATATGATTGGGCTTGGTTTTTTTTTTTAAATTGTTGTTGTAGAAATTGTGGACAAAATTGTGCTGTGTGGTTTACTTGTCCACAATTTGTACACCATAATCTAGAGGTATGAATTTTTGATTCATGATATCTACCCTCTATAGTTGGAGTTTGATTTTTGACAAGGCAAGATATTTGTTCACTAATGGCTTTTATAGTATTCATCATCTCATTTTTGAATACCTCATTGACTTGTCGTACTTCACTTTTAAATTCTTCCAATCTATTATCATGAAAGATTTTAAATTGAGCTTGATCATGTAGAGGTTGTATAGCTAAAGGTGTCGGATTGCTAATTGGCAAGGAAAATGTAGAAGATTGTGAATAGCTTAAAGTTAGAGGTTGATGGAATTCTATAGGTCGATGTTACAAAGGTATAAAGGTGGATATTGGTTCTTCTGCCTTTACAAATATACGATCATTTTTCTTATTAATAACCTCTACTTCTAAAGCAGCTTGAATGGTTCCTTCTAAATCTTTAGATCTCTTATTTAAAATATCCCGAATTATAGAAGGTATGGCAAAATCTTGGATGAAGTAGTGCCTTATGGTATCCTCGTTTAACAAATTGCCAACATATCGAGCACATACTATCTAGAATTGCCTCACATATGAGGTAATGTCTTTTGAAGGACCTTGTCTAATATTTGTCAAGATTGAAAGGGCTTGTTGTTGACGAATCACAGGCCTATATTGACAAACGAATGCTATTAGGAATTGTTCCCATTTGATGAATGCCCTCTCTACATGAGATCTATACCAAGCATATGTGGAATCTATTAAGATTGTTGGAAACCATATTAAATAGTAACCATCATTGATTACTAAACTAGTGATAAGTACTTCTACAAACCTTTTTACGTGGGCTATAGGATCTTCATTAATACATCTACTAAATCTTAGAAGGTTAGGTGGAATTGATGTCCCTTGTAATCCTGAAGATACCACAATTGGTAATCCTCTAAATAACATCATTGGGTCGATTTGGATATTGGTTTGGAAGTTGTGGTTTTCTTCATTGGCTACACTAATCTTTAGAGTTGGAATTGGTTAAGGCTCTATTTTAGACTCTGAAGGCTGTCTTCTTCTGTGCTCTATCCCAATAGAAATTTGTGACATCTTATCGCAAATTTCTTCTAATATGTGGGTTTCTACAACTATAGGCTCAATATGTATTTTGAGTTGTAAAACACGTCTAGATTGTAAAATAAAGCCAGTAAGAAGATGAACTGCTTTTAATTTAATCCTAGGTGGCATACAACTAAGTATATGGTTTCTATATAACTCTCTTACAAAAAAAAGACCTAGTATGTGGTTTAAAGCAAAATAAGTAGACTTTAAATTATTTTTATTTTTATTTTTATTTTATGAATTAACATTAAATTCTTTCTCTTCTTACCTATTTGTAAGGCACGTGGTTTAATTATATACCAAGATGAAATCTCATGCCGATCTCAAATTAGTGGTATCATCTAATAATTAAACTTTTCTTACAGGTGATGTACGAGGTTCAACTAAAAACCAAGTTAAGATCTTGCGCCAATCTTAATATGGTAGAATCACCTGTTAATTGGACTTAATTCATAATTTAGAAATTAGAAAACAAGGCCAAGGATAGTACAAGTAATTTAAAAATTTTAAAACATAGATACTACAAAAATTAGATGGACTGGGTAAAAGGCAACCTGTAGGGCAACCTGCAACAATTAATTATGCCTCATAGAGATCATCACTTCGCATAAGTACAAATTCAACGCCAAAAAGAAGTCATGCCGGCCATCAATCCAACTTCACTTCCTTACAAAACATCCAAAAATTGAAGCACCTATCACAAACACAACCACATTCTCTTAACAAAAGAGGTAGATTGGAAAATTTCCTAGTATGTATAATTGGATGTTTTAATACTCAATTACACTATAAGGTAATAGAATGGTTTTAGATGTTACTTGTAGGACAGCAAGTCCCACCATGCTGCTTCCTAAATGTATCTAAAATTTCAACTTAAAGAAAGAGCTAAGGTTTGGAACCCACTAAGTTTCTCCTAGCCATGCTCCTTTCTTACTTTTGTCTAAAATTTCAAATAAATTGAAAAGCTAAGGTTTGAAATCCACCAAGTTTTTCCTAGTCGTGCTCCTTCTTTGCTTTTATCTAAAATTTTAAATATTTGAAAAGCTAAGATTTGAAACTTACCAAGATTAGTCTTAGATTTGAAGTTGTACTTGAATTCTACTCTTTATGCTTCCAAAGTGACAACCAATCTAAAAAGAACCACCAAATAATACTACACTAATACTAAACTAACCAAATAATATTTCAAGTCAGAAGTAAAGATATAATATAAAAATAAATTAATAAATTGATAAAAATATATTAAACTTATATCAATATAAAAATTTTATTATGCATATAAATAAAATAAAAAGAAAAAAAAATAATATTAATATATAAAAGTAATAATAATCATTAAATAAAAAAAATAAAGATAAAAAGATAAGTAAAAATAAAATAAAATATAATAAATATAATAAAAGTAAAAATTGAAAAGAAAAAATAAAATAAAATAAGATAAAATAAAATAAAAGTTAAAATAAAAGTTAAAATAAAAGTTAATATGATATTAAAATATTAATAAAATAATTATAAAATATTTATTTTAATTTAATGATATTATTATTTTATTTTATTTTTATATTATTATTATTATTAGTTTTATTTTAATTTTTATTGTTATTTTCTTATTTAATTTTCTTATTTTTTTATTTTTATTATTATTGTTTTTTTCTTATTTTATTTATTTTATTTTATTTTTATTTTTATTATAGTTTAATATAATTAAGATAAGATATAAAATACAACAATCAAAAATATAACATAAAATCAGCAATGTAAATGATTGAAGAGATAGAAATCACTACCCTCAATTGTATTCCACTTAAAGCAGAAACCTCTCTCCACTCCAAAAATCGTCAAAAATTCACTTCTTGTTCAATAGCATTGAAATTTATACCACTACAATCTTAACTTTAAAGTGCTTCTACACCAAAAATTCCACTATTAAATAGTCACCACGCACTAAGAAATGCCTTTCCAAATATGAGGTACATGAAATTGCTAAGGCAGTGAACCACTTCCTAGCCTAAAATTCACTACAAATTCAAATCAAGTCCAAATTGAACATGCAATAGCTTATTGAAAATTCAACATCAAGATACACCAACATAAAAAGTTTTAACTTAAAATATGCAATACAAAAAAATTGATTGATGAAAACCCGAGAGCAAATCAACATGCACTCAATAATGAAATTTTTTTGAATACCTTATGAATTGAGAACTTAAAAAGCTTTGTATACACAAATAAAGAAGAGATGTAAAAAATTTATTGATGATGAAGATTAACTTTGAACTTCTCACTCAAAAAGACCAAGCAAAATGTGAATTACAACATACTAACTCCACATTCATACACACAACTAGAAGCACCACCTTCCAGGAAATGCACCATTTATGTGAGGATAAAACTCACTCTTCAACCCAAGTTATAAGATGTCTTCAATTATGAGTTGCTTATAAATTGTGATGTGAAGTATAAAGAGCAATAAACAACAATGAAGGAGAAGAACAACACAAAACAAGTAAAATATGTGCAATTAAGTAATTGCACACTACAAAACTAGTCATAGTTTGTTCAGTAGATTTTTATCTAGTAAAAAGTAAAAGTAAAAAAATAAAAATTATATTTTCAAGTAGATAATTTTTTTTATCTTTCCAATGATGTAAAAAACATATAAATCTAAGTTACTATGAATAAGTTATGATAATTCAAAGTTAGAAGGTAAATAATGGAAAAAATTAAGTAGAAATTTTTACCTCAAGGATAACTTGTTACAAGATCATGGATTCGAACCTCACCAAGGCTCACAAGTAGTGTATATGGGTGTCCTAGAGGGGCCACGAGGCCTTAGTCTTATCCTCCTACCTACATCTAAGGTGCCACAACCCATATGGGACTTGTGCACCTCCCTTCCTACAAGGACTACACTAGCTACTGGTCCTCCTATTTTATACTAGTAGAACTAATAATTTTGTATTTTTGACTTCACCATGGTGTTCAAAAACACCTTATTAGCCTAAGAACCTTGTATGGCCTTCAAATCTTACTCCATTTCTTCATAATGGCTCCCAAGGTAGTAAACTCATTTTTACCAAAGTCTTCAAAATTGCTCTAAAAATTCTTAATAAATTCTAAATAAATTCTAAAAATCTCTATAATATTTTTAAGATGATAATATCAATTTAAGACTATTTTATTCTACCTTGGAAATTTTTTATAATAAAAAAATCAATAAAAATCAACTCAAAATCCTATTTTCTATAAAAATAATTAAAAAGACATGAGATTTCTTTCTCATGCTTCTTCTATCTATTAAGTAATATTTATAGGTTTTTAATGAGTAATATATGTAATTAAAAGGCCAATGTAGACATGGGTCTCAATAACTAACTCTTAATACTTAATAATAAGTAAAAATACTAAACCAACTAAAATAATTGCCTCCAAGACTTACTAAGATTCTATTTTTGTAACTTTTTTTCTAATAAGACTTTCATATTTATAAATACTTCTAAATTCTAATAAATATTTAAATAGTCAAAAAGACTCTTTAACCATTGTATTTATATAACTAAATGACTTAAGATTATATTTTTAATCAATCCACCAATTTAGATCCATTGGTCGGACTCACATACTTATTCATGCAAGTCCAATAAAACCATTTATTTTAGAAACAAATACCTTAAATTTTGCATATGAATTTGTGCTCTTTCAAATTGGTGACGATAGTCAATTTTACCCGATAGTATTTGGCTCTTAAAAATCTTCAATTACAAAGATCAATTATAAGATCCACAACAAGAAACTATTGATAATTATTAATGCTTTTAAAGAATGGCACCATTTGCTGGAAAGAGTTCAATATAAGACCAAAATATATACTAATCACAAAAATTTAGAATATTTTATGAATGTCCAATTTTTGAATTGCTGTCAAGAATGATGGAGCATATTATTATCTCAATTTAATTTTTTAATTACATACTATCTAGGAAAACTTCAAGAAAAATCAAATGTCTTTTTTCAATATTTATATCTTACGTCTAAAATAAAAAATATTATATTGGATCAACAAAAATCAGTCATGTTGAAACTATCCAATTTATTATTGAAGACATTGATAATATCTACCTATATAGATATAACTCTCAAGTCAAAAATCTAAAGAGCAATGAAGACAAATCATTTGTGGATAGCATTCAACAACATCTAAAAAATGTACAAGTGAAAAAAAACAATAATTTCAAATTCAAGGACGGATTGTTGTATTACAAGGATCTCTTATATGTTCTTTCAAGCCCTATAAGACTTCAAGTTTTTCAAACACAACATGACTTTCTAACAACTCCATATTTTAGTTTTATTAAGACCTTGGAATTAATATCAAGAGATTATTAATGGCTTCAAATATGAAAATTGGTGAAGAAATTTATTCAATCATCCTAAATTTGTATCCAAATAAAGATTCTAAGATATCAATCATATAGACTTTTCCAACCACTTTCAATTCTTAAAGGCCCATGCAATTATTATTCATAGATTTTATTACATATCTCTTGATTTTTAATGGCAAAGATTCAATTTTTCTTGTGATAGACTATCTCATCAAAATAGCATATTACATCCTATGTAATAAGATTATTTTTGGAAAAAAATAACCAAGCTTTTTATTGATAATATTTTTTAAATATACAACCTTCCAAGTGATATGATTTTGGACTAAGGACTACAATTTGTATCAAATTTTTGGAAGGGACTATTTCAATTTTTGAAAGTCAAGATCAATCTTTCATTAGCTTGTCATCCTCAAACTTATGGTCAAACAAAATAATTGAATTAGATCTTGGAATAGTAGCTTTGTTGTAATATAAATTATCAACAAAATGATTGAATGAATTTCCTATTATTGATCAAGTTTGTATATAATAACATCAAATATTCTTTGATGAAACAAATTCCATTCTTCTCAAATTATGGATACCATCCCAAAGCAAATCTATTTCAAATTAAAGATATAAGAAATTATATTATAAAAAAATCTAGCTACCTACTTTAAGATTATTTATGAAAAATTAAAATTCCAACTATAAATAGCTCAAGATTAATATAAAGATTATACAAATATCCATCACAAGAGCCAACCAAAATTCAAGATAGGAAATTGTATCTAACTACTTTGGTAAAATATATAAATAGATTGACTATTATAGAAATTAGATTATCAAAGACTTGAATCATTTACAATTCTACACCAAATAAATCTAGTAAGTTTCTATCTTAAACTACCAAATAGCATGCGCATTTATCCAGTCTTTTATATCTTGTTTTTAAAAACGTATTATAAATCAAGTATTCTTAGAAAGAATTCTTCCACCACCAATTCTAATTAAAGTCAATCAAAAGCTTGAATATGAAGTGGATGAAATATTGAATTTGTATATAAAATATGGACAATGAGAATATTTTATCCATTGGAAGGGCTATGGAGTTAGTAAAAGAATATAAAAACCTTCAATTAATCTTAAAAATATCTTTAAAAAAGTTTACAAATTCTATCAATAATTTTTTTTTAAATCTAGATTTAATTATCATTGAAGAATTTTTTCACAACAATATCTCTTAGTTTTTAAATGATACTTCTCTACTAATGATAGAAGACTAATATAAAAGATAGAAAGCCATGTCAAGACCTTCACTAATATACAGTCATTTTTTCTTAGATAGAATAGATCTTGCTAGAAGCTTGCTAACTACCATATCAAATCTTTGTATTTTGATAAACTTATAAGAACAAGAGTTAAAAGATCCTTCTACCACATAAGCATCTAATAAATAATTACAACTTTTACAACCCACTACATTTGAAGAACATAGACAAGGTAAAAAAAAAATATTCTAATGCCAAATAAGGCTATGTTTGGAGTCTTTAGAGATACAACCTTATCACAAAAATCTTAATTCAAATGCTTGAGCTCTTATGATATTCCTTGAGGTTGGAAGGGTGACTCTAATTAGTCCAAAAATTATATTTGGAGGATGTTTTGAAAGTTGCAATGAAGAGTAGATTCTTAGATAGGATGTTGGTACAACAGATGTTATATCTGAAGGCCATCAATGCCATCTCAAGGATCTTGTAGAATTGATTATTGACAAACAAAAGATGAAATATATTGCTTCTCTACTTTCATAAATTTAGATTTTTAACATATATAATTTGCTTATCAAAATAATTGGGCTCTTTGTAGAATTCATTGTTAAAAAAAGAGGTGATGTCACTGACATATTCCAAATTACCACATTTTAGAATCTTTTAGAATCTTTTGTAGTCTTTTAGAATCTTTTTTAGTCTTTTAAAATCTTTTAAGATATTCTTAGAAGCTTCCATAGATGCTTTATAAACTTCTAAAAAATTTCTAGTTTCTTTTGTAGTTAAAATCTTCCGTAGATATTTCCATCAAGCTAAAGAAACTTTTGTAGAAGGTTTGATATGACATAGACCTTATAATATAAATAAGAGGCAAGACCAAGGTACAAGTTAGTCTTGCTAATACAAGTCTTGGAATAATCAAATTTGTTGCCTTATTTCTTGATATCAATCTAATTCTTATTTTTATCAATCATCTAGTTCTTTGTTCTTGTCAACCATTTATTTCTTTGTTCTTGAAATCAATCTAATTTTGTAATCTTTTCATTATCTATTTGCTAATCTGTTATCTTATATCCTTAATAATTTTTTTCACTATCTTGAATTTTGAATAAATCAACTTTAGACTCTAATTGAATCATATATGTTTATTATAATATAATATCATGTGGCATTGTTGTGGTAGAGAGAATTTGCCTCAACAAAGAGTTGGGCTTCTGGTTGCTATTAATTACTCAACCAAGATCCAAGTATAATAAGACCCCCAAATTTATATAAAAGATTTCTTCATAGGGCTATTATATCCAATATATAAGTCTTATTTCCTCAAAATACTCAAAATATAACAAATACTCTAAAATCCTCATTCCCTCAGAAGAAGGAAATTTTTCTTGAACTTCAACAATCCATAACTTTTAATTCAATTGTCCAAATTTATTAAAAATTTACATGAAATACTGATGTAGTCTTTAAAACTACCACCACAAATTTCAATCATTGATTCTTTACCAATCTTTAGATATCGTCAAAATCCTAGCAGTAGCTTGAAATCCTTGTTTACAATCACCCGTGTACTAAATTCTTCATATCTCACAATCTGAAACTCTAAGTGCTATAAAACTTTGATGTGTAGCTTCTTAGCATAATTATACACTTTTTTAAAAAGTTTGAGACATAAATTCATCCAAAAACTTAAGATATGGCAAACTCCATTACTATCAATAAAATAACCTATTTACTACCTTGGAATTTGATTTGTTGTCTTTGACTCCCAATATCTCTTTCTTTAAAATTTTAAATGTAGTAATTCTTCCATATTAAGTCTAGAGCTTAAAATCACCTCTCTAGCAACACCTCCTAATCTCCAAAAGCTCTTGTACAACTCCTTCAATCATCAAAAGAGTGACAGTAGGTATAATTTATACATCTTAATTTCAAGCGCCTATTCCTCCCTCATAAAAACTCCAAATCTTTTGATTTTTACACCAAAATTATAGTACAAAAAATAAGATTTTTAACACTAGTCTCTAATTTTTGAATGGCCTCTTTGAAATTGCCAAAACCCTTGTTCTCCTTGCAGGCAACCTCCTCAAAGCCTATTGGACATGACCATTGACTAATAGGAATGAAGAACTTCACCCCTTGTCTTCATTTATCCTCACTTTATCTTCATCCTCCCAAATAAGCCTCTTAATAGTTTATTTCTTCTTTTTTGGGCCCCAATTGCCTCTCAAGGCTTTATACTAAATATTTAGGTCCTATTTAACTTAAATGCTATAATCAAATTAAGTAAAAATCTAAAATAAAGTTTCTTATACCAACTCTCTTTAATTTACTTTTCTAACCATTCTAATACATACTAGAACCTATGAATATATTATATATTTTATTTAATTTTTATATACTATAAATAATTATAGTACAATAGCGTGATTTCTAATTTTAAAATATATTGGATATCTAGCTATAGAAAATTTATTTGTAACATATTGGCAAGATTCTAATAAGTAATTTATCATTAATAAGAAGGACAAATAGATATAATAATATTATTAAAAAAATATTATAATATTAGAAATCTTTTATATTTAAGTAGATTTATATATAATATCTTTTTTGATATATATAAAATATTTAATACTCTTTTCTAAATAAAATCACAACTAATTAATTATTGATAAATTAAATTTTTAATAACTTCTAAGAAAATCCGTAATCTTCATTTAAAATCTCATTTTTATATCAAAATTTTATTATAACTCTATATGCTCATTTTTCTACCTCTTCAATGTCAAGGTTTCCAAAAAATCCCTTTACTTTGTATAAAATGTTCAAATTATAACAAAATCCTTTAATACCTCATTCACCTACAAAAGATTGATTTCTTCTTAAATTTTAGAATCTAATAACTCTTAATTTAGCTATTTAATTTTTATCAAATTTCTCTAAAGTATTGATTATATCATTAAGTTTTATCACAAAAAAAAATTAATTATAGTTTTGCTTTCAATTATTTGATATCTCAAAAATCCTAGTAGGTGCTTAAAACCTTAATTTATAGACACCTAAGCACTAATTTCTTCATATCTCAAAAATTCAAAAGCTGAATCCTACAAAAAATTTGTATATAATTTTATAATATGAAAATACAAACTCTTAAAAATTGTGAACCAAAATCTTATTAAATTACTTAAGATATAGTTCAAAACACAATCACTAATTAAATAGGTTATTTACTATCTGTAGATTATAAGCATTAACTTCAACTCTCAATATCTTCTTCATCCTAACTTAAAATTTATTAAATCATATATATAAAATATTAATAAAAATATGTTCTTTCTAATCTCAATTGCTAATTCTTTATTATTTTTTGTACACGTGAGTTATACTTCAGAGAGTGAGAGTATATACAAATTCCACACCTTAATTTTGAGTGCCTATATTTCCTTCATAATAACTCCAAATCATTCAATTTTTGTACCAAAACTATAGCCAAAAATCTAAACTTACTAATCTCAGCCTTTGATATTTGAGTGCTTTTAAAAAAAAAATCCTAATTCCTAATAAGGCCTCAAACAACCTCCTTGAAGTCCATTAGGCATGACTTTTGGCCAATAGGAATAGAAACTTCTATCATCCATCTCCATTCATCCACATAGATGATCTAACTATTCCTTTATATACTAAAAATTTCTTTTCAATCTTTTTTTCTAATAGAATTTATATAATATGTATTTTAAATATCAAATAAAATAAATAAAATAATATTTTAAGGATCACCAATATCTAACAAAAGTGACTCAAAATATATAAAAGTTATTATCAATATATTATCAACCTCAAAAGTCACTATTAAAAAAAAAATTATATAAATCTCAATAATAACCTTTTTAAACGGATTCCTTTTAAAGTAATAATCTAGTCACATTTTATAACCAATAAAAATCCATTAATATAGCTCTTACTTAATTGCATAATAATTTATATATATATATATATATATATATATATATATATATATATATACATACAATATTATTACATGATAGCCAAACCACAATACAACAACAATAATTGGAAATTGAATGTAATATAAGTATACTTTAGAAAGGCATGTTGTAGATATAATTTAGCACATAAAACATATACAACCTATTGGCTTTTATTTTCTTTTGAATTGGGTGGTTGATGGATATAGTTATATGAGACACAAAATCTTTTGACCAAAATCTTTTCTATAAATGGATCTTTTATAAAAGAAGTGAAGCGTTGTCAAGTAGAGAGAATTTGCCTTGCAAAAATGCCGGGTTCCTAGCTGCTACTAGAACTAGCAAGAAACATAAGAGGAAGTTGTGCAAGTATCTTCTATACTTGTACAATATTAGAATGTAATCCTTGTATAAGAGTGGAGTATAATCCTTGTACAAAATAGAATATAATCTTTGATATAATACTTGTATAAATACTAATACAAAAATATTATATATAATACTTGTAAAATATTTATATAAATATTTGATATAAATACAAGTATATATACTTATATAATAAGTATAAAAAAAAATATGTATATACTCAAGTATACCTCAAATACGACCGCATATGAGGAATATAAGTTATACAATAAGCTGAAACTAATTAAATCACTAAAAATTCATCCAAAGGTCAAATCAAGCGTACTTATAGCCTATGAAAAGCTAATAATTCGTTGTAAAATATATCAAAATTTCACAAATAGATATCTTATCATTTAAAAGTTATGGCTAAATGAAATAAGCACTAAAATTTCCCAATAAATACAAAGACAGCAAGCTCTTCTTCACTTCAGCCTTTGTTGTGGTTGCTTCCCTTCTCCAAATTAGACATGCAATAGCTTTTTAAAAAGTTCACTCCATCATCTAACTTATTCTAAAATTTTACATGTATACCTCTCAAACTTCAAATTTTATAGCTAGTCAAATCTATTCCTCAATACAAGGTAGGAACCAAAACAAATAGCCATCCTAATTTATTAATTAAGTGGCTAAAATAAATCCTCTCCTTATAATATCTTCTAAAATAACCTCTAATACTCACACATGTAATAACAATAAATACAAGATATATAATATTTTTACACACTGCACATAAATGTAGTATGATAGCGTGCCACTACATAATGAACAAGTATAAATATCATTTATAGGTATTTGGCAATTGACACAAGAAGTGAAGAGATGGCAAGGCAAGGAAAAAAAGACAAGAGGCCAAAGAAAAAGAACTCATGGTAGATGATGATAATAATATGGTAGTGGTTCACATTGGTTGGAGTATGATTAATGCGCATGTTGCTACAAAACCAATGGCTCCTTATTCCTTCTTCTATTATCACCACAAATATACCTTCTTACTTCTTTCTTTGTTTAGTAGAACTTAATCCTAACTCAGCAAATAAGAAATACTTGCATGCAACATCACTTTATTTATTTTGATACTTCCACATGTATTGGCAATTGTGACATAAAAGAGATAAAAACAAACAAACAAAAAATCCTCTTGCTACTACAATTCATATCTTATACATCCTAAATTGTCCATATGCTCCTTTATTGCTTAAATTAAGTGAAAACTATGAAATTTTACGACTCTATATAAATTATAAAACTTTACATAATTTATAAACTCTCTATCCACCAAGGCTATAAATTAAACAAGATATCTTTGTATTTACATCAAATCTAAAAGATTATATTAGATCTTATAATTTATTATATAAGATGAATCTTATAAATAAAATATAATAATGAAATACAAGTAAATTAGTTTAAATAAGTAGAATTATCAAAAAAATTATATTTAAAAATATCTATTTATAAAATTTAAGTTATTTTATTGACTATTAAAAAATTATTATTTGACTTCTTTTTTTATAGATAGAAATTTAAAGATAAAATGATAATATATATATAACTAAATTAATAAAATAATTCTAAAGATTTTTATGTCCATTGTAGAATCTAACAATATCAAAATAAATAAGAATTTTAGAACTAAAATTTTTTTATTTAAAAAATTATTTGGTTAAAAATGCTTTGTTTTATCAAAAATATATTTAGTTAATATGTTTAATTTAAAATGAAGAAATTATACTTAATAAATAAGAGACTAAAATTAATAATAGCAACAAAAATAATAGTCTTTTTGGTCATTTTAATTAAATTAATTAATTATACATATATTTTATGAATACTTTTGAATTTATATAATATAAGATTTTATCAAAAAAATAATAAATAAACTAATAACTAATCCACTAAGATAGAATCTATAGAAAATATTTTTGTAGAAATAAATATTTTTTGCATGAAAAACTTCTACAAAAATTTAAAATTTTTAGAATTGCATAGTCTCTTCTAAGATGTTTTTGTTTATAAATAAAGTATATCTAAAAAACTTGAAGGTTTCTAAAGAAGAAACTTAGAGTGACAAATAGACTAAATAATTTATATAGACAAATCTTAATAAATATAGAAGATTTTTCTAAAAAATATATATATAGAGAGAGAGAGAGAAGGATTTTAAAAAGATGAATTATAAATTTATTTTTATCAAGTAATAGTATTATTTTAGATAATTTTGATATTTTAAGAAAAAATAGAATTAAAATCACTTGACAAACTAAAGTCTCACATAACAACCTAATTATACTTATATCAATACAAATTGATTAAATAGATAAATTATACAAAATTCACTAATAAGATTTTCTTCTAATCTCTTGGTAACAAAAATAAATAGGGCATGAAATGGGTAGTTAATTCTCACTACTTCAGTCCATACCACAAGTTCACCACAATAAGGGTATATAAATATAAATATACATATAACACTTCTCCTTGTGTTTTTATTTTGTTTGTTTGTTATAACAGTTTCCACTCAAGCTTGTAGTCACACAAGCTTGAGACTTCACC
Source organism: Physcomitrellopsis africana (assembly GCA_036785485.1). Taxonomy (NCBI): domain Eukaryota; kingdom Viridiplantae; phylum Streptophyta; class Bryopsida; order Funariales; family Funariaceae; genus Physcomitrellopsis; species Physcomitrellopsis africana. The sequence continues at coordinate 86,838 of JAWRVF010000668.1, forward strand.
TAAGCATACAGATCTAAGCTAGTTTCCAGATCTGGGTACCTGAATGAGAATGATGAGCTGAGGCTGGACCAGCGTTGCAGCATCACAAACTGGCCATGGAAGAGCCAAGCATCAATACTCCCCTCTTCTGATGCTTTCATGATGGGGCCCTCAAAAGCTTTACTGCAGTCATTGCTCGCAAGATACGGGACCCATCTTCGTCGAGATATTTGCATGATCGTCGTGCGCCGGAGAATACCAACATTCCACAATGCAAAGTGAACACATGCACTGAACACTAAACGGAGCAAAGGGATCTAGAATCTTGCCCCCAGCGTCACTAATAAGTCTCGACGTTTGCAGGAGTCTCCCTGTTGGCGTATACGAATTCTTCTACTGTGGCCTGTTTCTACTAGCGCTTTGATTAGCATCGCCGGAGTTAATCAGCTCAGAATGGCAGTCATATGAATAAGTTACAGCGTTTCTTTTTTTCACGAAGTCCGAGATGGAGTTCGCAAAGCTAGATCTGACGTAGCAAGAGGGAAGGCGAGGGCGTTACCAGAGCTCCGGTACCAGAAGTCTAGGATTTTGTAGGGACGCCAGGGAATAGACAGGATTGCGTGATTGCAGGCCTAGTTTGCAGAGGTGGACGTGACAGTGAGCAATGTGGGTGCCAGAGCAACAAGGCGCCGGCTGCTCCACCTTGTCCATCGTTGGGTGGTATCGGCGTCTCTCTCGTCGACCCATAGCGCTGAATGCCGTCGTTGGCGGGTCTAGATTGTGGCCCCTGGCAGCATCAATCACGGACACTGTGAGAGACCACACCAGGTTCGCATGCTGCGCTCATTGCCCAATTTCCTCTTTAACGGTACTTGCCCCTGCGACGTTTTTCCTGCTTCTCGTTCTCTCTCTCTCTCACTCTCTCTCTCGTTCTGCTCCTGTGCATGTCGCAGTCACGACTTTTGTGGTTTTAGTGCAGTTAGTGTCGCTGAAAGGGACTCCGTGTTTTTTGTGGTCTAGAGATCGTATGGGATAGGAATGCCGCCAATAGCTAGGAGCATGAGCTGGCACTGAGCAATGTGATATGGAATTAGCTTCGTGGACGTCAGGTGTGCATGCTACCAATGCTGTAGACACGAATGGTTTGTAATGATCAACAGTTGCGCGCAGTAGATGTCGACGGTGTGCACACACCTGGCCGATCCAACGTGCTGCACATGGTGCGCGGCGATCTCGTAGAGCCAGCTTTGTCATACTAACTCAGTGTTTTTGGTTCAGGACTGCGTGAAGGGGTATGTGTATGACGCACTTGTGATTGTAGTCTCAGGAACTCTTTGAGTTTCATACATTGTTTATATTTTCGGTGTCGTACAGGGGCAGGTTGCAGCAGCTGAAGCACTGTAGTTGCTCCGATCGACCTATTCGCGCATTGGGGGGATTGACACGCGACGATCGACGCATTTTTTGGAGTGTATTGCAGTCTTAGGGTTTCAGGGTACTCGGGGGAGGGTTGCTTGCAGAGGCAGTCATAATGCCTCTGTTTATGACCGACTCGGAACTGGAGGCGGAAGGTGGTAACGTAGACGCGATCGTGGCAAAGGCTGACGCGTTCATTCGGGTGTTACAACAACAGCTCGAGACGCATAAGCAGGCGTGCTTCGATGTCGAGAATATGTTCCTCAGGGTAGGCCTGTGGTTTCATCAACAATTACTTGTCCTTCTAAAAAATCGAACTAAATACTGAGCTGAACGGAGTGACCCAGTAGGTCTGGTGGACAGGCTGTTGTGTGGTTTAAACTCTTACAGGTTTGCTTTGATTGCTATCTTGTGAGGTTCATTCGCAAGATATTCCTGTAAGAATGTAGCTTGTAAGCGATGAGCAAGGTGCCAAAAAGGTTCGCAAGCTGTGATGACCTATCAGCTTTAAACTTGATGTACAGGCTGAGAAGAATGGAAAGGACGCGACTAGGGCTTTGGAGGAGTCCAAGGAGCAAAACCTTGACTTGCAAGCGAAGCTTGAACAGACCAAGAAGGTTCGTTAGCCCAGAAGTGCCTGGTGCCATTCCCGTCATGAATTAAAAATTTCGCCCCTGGCAAATTTTTTAATCTCTGTTTGATTTGTGACTCCTTGTGAATTTTTCAGGAGCTGGGTTCCTTGAAAAAAGGTCGCGGTGGAAGAGAAGATAGATCCGGGGCTAAAGTTGCTCTGGTACTGAATGTGTTCCACGTTCGCTGAATGTAGATGGCTAGGCTTGTGTTCAACGCTTGAGCTAAACTTTATTAAACTATTTACCTTCGAAGCCTTAATTGTAAGGCCATTTTCTGTACAGGAAGTCCACTCCAAGGAAAAGCTTCACAAGATGTCAATGAAGGTCAAACCTACGGCGGTGAAGGCCAAAGAGTGAGAAATTATTCATTCTCTAGCTGAAAATGCACCCACGGGACCTATGTGTATTACACATTGCATGCAGCTTTCATGTGTATTCTTTTTTTTGTCCGTATTACTACTTTTTTCTTGTCTTCATACGTCTGGTTACCATGTTGCTGCGATTGACCTTGTTGTAACATATTGAACCTGAGCTGTTTTTCGGGATATTCCTTGGTCTTTCTCAGAGAAGCATGTATATCATCAGAAAATTCTGCTCCAGCCCGAGCTTCTGAGCTTTGTGAGAAAGCAAACGGTAAGGGTCCCACCCAAAATGGTCGCACTCATGTGGATCAGAGAGAGTCTGTCTCTGCCCGAAATGCCAATCCAACGCACTTCACACTCACATCCTCTCCAGTTGGCGATGGAATTCTCCCTTTAGAGCTGTCCAAGGAGGATCAAGATGCACTGGAGACACTGGACAAGGAGGACGCAAAGCTGGGGGAAGAAATGGCCGCACTCAAGAGCAAAGGCGGCAACACGTCCGGTTTCAGCTTCAAGAGCCACGAACGAGCAGAGAAGCGACGGGAGTTCTATTCTAAACTGGAGGAGAAGATGCGAGTCAAGGAAGAAGAGAAGAACCAAATCGAGGCGAAGACACAAGAGGAGATGGAGAACAAGGTGAAGGAGTTACGAAAGGGTCTCAAGTTCAAAGCCACGCCGTTGCCAAGCTTCTACCAAGAATCCGGCCCTCTAAAAGTAGAAGTGAAGAAGATTCCACCAACTCGAGCAAGGTCTCCCAAGCTCACCACATCACGAAGAGCTAGTCACGGGGAAGTGGGGACAGAGCATGATCGCTCAAAATCTCCAGTGGCTAGAATTAAGGTCTCCGCGGATCATGCTACTAAGAACGGTTCGAAGGATGAGACGAGAAAGTCACTTCCACGACGTCCAAAGAGTAGTGCTGCCTTATCTAGGCGTGTAAGTCTCGACTCAGGCCTAGCGAGGCTTGCTGCCGGAGCACCCAGCAAGGACAAAGCTACGAATGCAGTGGTACTAGAAGCGGCAGTCGCATTCTAGAGAAGCAGCAATGTGCCGGTGTTGTGTAGGATCTGGCGGCCGTAGAAGTTCCAATGGATTTTGTTTTCTTTTTGTAAAGATGAGGGTTGTGATATTTCAGATCCAGTAGTAGTGGTTTGTTCAGAAGGATATGAACATGCTTGTTACCACTCACAGGAGACCGTTGACATGAGCTGTATGCATCCCGTCATCGATGAGCGTTCCAGCGTGAGTTTCTTTCCTGGGTAAGACTCCAGCTTTCCTTGGCGGTTTTTCACCGACGTTTGAAGCTCTCCAGGTTACTGCCTTCTTTGCATCTGAGTCGACTTTTCTCTGTGTTTTTTTCAGAGTTTTGTACCCATTCAGGTCAAGTGAATTGGACAGTAGTACAATGCGATCCATGTGCCTGATTGGGCATCTTCAACCTCAACGCTACGGTCATAAAACAGTCCAATCCTTAGGTTTCACTCTGCCTCATGCCAGTTTGACGATTCTACCCCCATCCTGTTGTCGATATGTCCTGCGCTCTACAACATCGATTGTTTCGCTCAGTACAAACAGTGTTGGGCGGTGCAATTGTGTCAAATAATTTTTCTTTCTTTTTTTCTTTTTTGTTCATTTATTCACGGTGAGTTTCATCTTCCAATGGCATTGTGATTGTATGATCTTTTGGGTTTGATCCCACATGACAATATTTTCAAACACAGAATGTAACGGCAATGAAAATGTCAAAATGCACTGCATTGAGACTTGTTTTACCAGGACCCAATCCACTTACCATAGAATTAAATGCACTCCTACTGGTTAAAATGCAGTAATACAAGTGCTGATGCAGCAGCTTATTTAGTGCACGCAATTCGAACTGAGATCCAAGTGTGCTAATGGAGACTAGAGTGGGAGCCTGCAATATGTTTCAAAATCGACCTATTGAGTCGGGGGATCGCATTTAATAAACGGTGGTACCTTATTGAAGATAACAAATGAAGTGGCCGCATAGGAACATGTGAATGTCATGGAGTTTTACAGAGCAAGCTAACAACTTGAATTCAATGCACAGAATATAAAACAGTGCATCTCCCATGTCGATCTTGTTCATCAAAGAAATGTGTATACATGAATACTTGGAGCATGTACCTGCTACAAGTATTCATGTATACTTGTTTTTTTGCTACAAGCCCCACTTTTAATATGTTCATCAATTTTCAACTTGGCATTTAATATTAATTAAAGGCCATTTAATTAAATTATATTAATACTTTTCATTATTTATGGAAAGAAATGTAATAAATAATTCATAAAAATAGAAAAATAAATGCCAAGAATGGTATGTAATTCAATAAATGATTTTATGAAGCATTGAACCAATGTAAAGAGGAATGGTTGTAAATTGTATATAACAAGTGATGTCCAAGTAAAAAAGTACATGCAGGTGTCAAATTTATGAAAAGTTGTAATGTTAAGATAAGAACTTAAGTGCAAGTACACATTAAACTAATGCTTTATTATCAAATTCTTAAATTTTTATTCTATTATAAATTTTTAGCTTACTTCAGAAATAAATTAGTTAACATAGAGTCAAATAAATATATCTCTGTGTATTTTAACAGCTAGAATTTCCATCAAAATGACAAAGATGGCAGTAGTCATACAAATTAAATAAACTATGTAAAAAATTAAAAAAAACCATTGCATTAAATAAAATAGATGAATTAAATTAAATTAGTAGAAAAATGCAATTTTTTAAAATTATTAGTAGACTTGAAGAAAAAAGTACTACATATACATATATACAATTATATGTGTATATATATAGTAGAAATAAAATATGAACTTAATTCAATAATGTAATAATATTCATTTTTGTAAATAGAGGATTTGGTACTAAATAATAAATAGGACTAAAAAAATAAAATATTTTGGAATTTAAGAATGACTAATTTGAATTTTTCTTGTCCTAAAATTCTAAATTAAAATCTTATCTAAAATAGTTTTAAAAATCACAAACCTTCAATATGTTTATAAAAAAGATACAATAATAGTTATTTATTAGAAAATTTAAAGAGTTGAATTTTAAATAAATCACAAAAATTCAGTAATTTTTTATAAGTAAAACAAAGAATGATTGATATCTATGAAAAAGTAAAAAATAAAAAATAAAGATCTTTTTCTTATTAAATAAATATATAAAACATAAAATATTATTAAAAAGCTATTTAAAATATATATTGAAGTTCTATGACAATAAGCAACAAAAATAATAATTAAAACTTTAAATTCTAAATAATACAAGATTTAATAAAATATATTTATGTTTTTTTAATTTTATAATTATTTTTGTAAAACATCACTTCTTTTAGAAGTTTAAAGAAGAAATTATGGATCTTAAAAGTAACTAAAGATAAGTGGATAAAAATTAATTATATATTTTAAAACTACTAAAAATATATATTTATTCTTATATTTTAATCATATATTTTTTTAAAAGTCTATTTATATTTTTATAAATTATAAATAATCATAGATATATTATTTATTTAATAATAAATAATAAATATTTATCTAAAATTTTATCTAAAGTATATTAAATAATCTTCTATAGAAAAAAAATTATTTTTTTAGAAATTTATTACAATAAAAGAAAAAAAAATAGGAACATATTAAATATTATAAAAAATAATAATATTTAGAGAAGAAATTACTGCTTATCAAGGATACAAGAATACAAAACAAGAGACTTGAATTAGGATAAGGTTTCTAAAAGAAACCAATAAGAACTTGAATTAATTAGATGAGTATACCAATAACACCAAGAAAAATGAATTAGAATTCCAAGAGATGCATTGTTGACACTGAAAAACTCTTTAGCCTTGACCTTTATATATATTCATGTCTAGGACACTTCTTGAGTGGCTTCTATCAAACTAAGAAGCTTCTTGAGTAACTTCTACCAACTAGGAAGCTTCTTGAACTCCTTCCACTAACTGGGAAGCTTTTTGAGCTTCTTTCACTAACTAGGAAACTTCTCATTCCACTTTTACCAACTAGAAAGCTTCTCGACCGACTTTCACTAATTCAAAAAGCTTTTAAAATATTCTAGAAGGTTTTGTAAACCTCTAAAGTGTATGTCCCTAACATCACCCCCTTCTCTAGTGACAAGTCCCAAGAGGAGTTCAAACTTACTACATACGTAAGAAATGAAAAATACACTGCACTAGTGAAGCAATGTATTCTATTCTCTGTTCTTGAGTAATAGATTCTACTAGTCCTCAAAGAAATTACCTATGGCCTTGAACTAGTACCTTGATTGTTGAAATGTTCCATTCAAGGATCTGATCTTTATTGTGGACTTCAAAACATCTTCCAAGCAAGATCTCAAAATTAAAAGGATTCACCTTTCCAAGCTTAAGCAATATCACTAAAGCTCGAGTATTGAAATCAAGACTTGTATGGTTGGGTCTTATTCTTAATGGCTCCAACTAAGGCTATATTTGGTATTGAAATATATTGTCCTCACTTTACTTAATTGAAGGCTGTGAAAATTATATTGATTCGTTCGAAGGTTATATGGCAAAAAAATCTTCTAAGTCTTGTTCTCTCAATGCTTGAAGGTTTGACATGGTAACTAACTTGCTTCTATCACTTTATTTTATTTTATAACAAATAGTTGCATATTGATGAAGACTTTAGTTAAACTCTCTCCATCTTTATGAGTATTCCTTGAATTCAATCTTCACCAAGAAGTTATCATCAAATACATTTTGGTTTGTGAAGATAAAATCGATAGAATTCCTATATCTTTTGAGGCGCATTAGTAAGATTTTTGGCTAATTCTTATGTGTGCTCATTAATGTTATAGCCTTGCCAATGAACAAGATATTTCAATTTGCTACACTTTTGTTGTGAATCAAGTATCTTTTCAACCTTATATTCTTCATGGTCTTCAATTTTGATATTAGACAGTGATTGTTGTACTCTTTCCAAAACATGCGATTTTCTATAAGATTTTAAAAGAAAGGGATGAAAAATTGGATGTACTTTCATAGTAGCGATATGCCACTAGATTAATTTGCTTTTGGATAGAAAATGGTCCCAACTTTCAATAGTCCAACTTATCACATAGCTGCTAAGTCTTGATATTCTGTCAAAGAAGCCATATCTTATCTCTAATATAAAAAGCAGGCGGTTGATTCTTAAATTTATCTACAGATGTCTTGTACGCATCTTGAGCTGCTTGTAATTAAAGCTTTAAGATTATTTGGTGTTACTATAGTTGCTTTACAAATCCTTCAATTTTTGGATAATTGTTCTTTGGCATACTCCACAAATCAAGCTTTGGATGATGTCCATAGTTCAAATAAAATTATATTTGTTGAGTTGAGGCATGAATAGTATTATTATATATAAACTCTGCTAGTGGTAGATACAAGATTCAATCGTCTTGTTGATAATTAATGCTACATTATAAATACTGTTTCAAAACTTGATTAATTCATTTTGTTTAGCCATCAATTTAATAATAGAAAGCCAAAGAAAGTTTAATATCCACCTTCAATATTTCAAAAAGACATTTGTAAAATTTAGATATGAATTGGGATCCTTGATTGGATATGATATCATGTGGTAAGCCATGATGTCAATATATATTATCAAGAAAGAGCCTTATGGTTTTTTCACTAGACGTAGTCTTTTTGCAAGGGATGAAATGAGTCATTTTTGTAAGTTGATCAACTACTACAAAAATGTTGTCTAATGAATTGGATGGCAATAGATCTTTGATAAAATCCATCAAGATAGAAGACCATGACCATCTTAGAATTTGAAGCCATTAAAAATCTTGGGAAATAAGTTCCAAGGTCTTTTTAAATCTAAAGTGATCCGCAACTAGAAATTCATAGTGAGATTGAAGAACGCGCAATCATGTTGGTCCTTTTGGGATATACAAACGTTCTTCAAAGAATAAAAGGCCTTTCTTAAATTTGAACTTATCAACATTTTCTTTCAAGCAACACTTGACACCAAGAACCAAAGCATCATTAGTAATTGCAATACGCACTTCATTCAGGAAACTAGAATCAATAGGTGCCAATGTAATAGTGGTGCAAAGGCGAAATTACTCCGATTTCAAAAAAGTTGTATATTAATGATCAAATGCTACCTCCTCTATCTTTAACAAGATATGATCTCTTCAATATAACATTAGATAATCTTTATTATTTTCTAAGATGATAAATGATAACAAAGTTAAATCAAGATGGCGACATATTCTATCAAGCTTGGTGGCAATTAAAAATCCAAGCTGACATAATATTTTAAGTTCTTGTGATCTCTATATACAATCACAAGATGCATTGCTCTTTCAAAAAAATGACTCTATTCTTGAAAAGAATCTATAATAGCAAAAAGCTCTTTATTGTGGATTTCATAATTAATTTTGGCAGTAGATAATTTTTGAGAATAAATTACAATAAGATGGAATTTTTCATTTATATCCATTTGTAAAAGTATGGCCCCTAGTACAAAATCTAAAGCATCAGTCTCCATGTAGAATATCTTTGTAAAGTCTGAATGCACCAATATTGGGGTTATAGTAAATGTCATCTTGAGGTCTTGGAATGCCTTTTTTATTTGAGGCCTTCATTCTAACTTGTCCTTACATGTGAAATGAGTAAGAAAGGTGGCAACTTGAGAGTAATTTTTGATGAAGATCCGATAGAAATTAACAAATTCAAGAAAACATTGTACATCTCTCACAGTCTTTGGAATGGCTCATTGCATAATTGTCTCTATCTTCTTGGGATCCATCATCAAACCTTCAATAGATACTATGTATTCCAAAAATTCCATCTTAGATTGATGAAATATACATTTCTCTGGTTTAACATACAAACATGTATCTTGTAGTTTTTGTAATATCAACTTGACATGCTCTTTGTGATCCTCTAGATTTTTTGAGTAGATCAAGATATCATCAAAATAGATCACCATGAACTTATCCAAATACTCTTAAAAGATGTCATTCATTAAATACTAAAAGATAGCAAGTGTATTTGTTAATCCAAAGGATTTAATATTATATTCAAAATGTCCATACCTTATCTGAAATGAGGTCTTCCATTCATCTCCATCTTTGATCCACATTAAGTTGTAAGCTCCATAAAGATCTATCTTAGTATAGATCTTGGCTTAGCCAAGTTGTTCCAAGAGTCATGAAATTAATGGTAGTGGATAATGATTCTTTATCCTTATCTTATTCAATCTTCAATAATCAATCCACATACGCAAGAAACCATCTTTCTTCTTTACAAAAAGTATTAGTGCACCTATTGGAGACTTTAAATGTCTGATGAAGTTTTTGTAAGATTCTTGTTAATATAATCTTTCAATATCAAAAGCTCATTTTGAGAAAGATTATAGATTGGACCAAAAGATGGTTGTGTTCTTTCCTAAAGATCTGTAGCACAGCTGTATTATCAGTGCTCCAACAATATATTAGCATTCTTTTTCTGAAAAATATCTTGAAGTTTATTATATTGCTCTGGAATACTTGTTGATGAAGTCATATCTTTTTTAATTGAAGTCACATAAATAATAAACGGTGTATCTTCTTTAGCAGATCTTATGAAAGCCCTTGCTCCAACAACTAAAGGTATACCAATTTGTGGCTTTTTACAAAAAAAAATTTGTAGGAATCTTTATAAAAAAAATGTTATTCTTTCCAATCTCCAATCTATAGATGGATTATGCTTTTCCAACCAAGATAGCCCAAAAATAACAAGATTTGAAAGAGTCTTAATAATATTGAATACAATTTGGCTTCTATAATCTTTAAACAACATTTCTATAGGCATGGTTTTATAGGTGATACTACGAGAGGATAAGGATTGTCCATCTTTTACCTCTACATGAATAGGTTTGGATTTTTATATTAGAAGAATTTTACGAAGCTTAGTGAATGTCTCATCTATAAAATAAACAAATGCCTTTGAATCTAATAAAGTGCTTGTCTAAAGCTTCTAAGGGCCAAAATACAAAGGGATTGTAAAACAATGATCAAGTTGAGCAAAAAGAGAGGAACATGAATAGTTTTGTAATGTTGGATTGTCTAGCCGCATGATCCCTATTATGGCTGAACATTATTGTTTTCCTAAACAATTGTATTCTTGGTTTTGATAAAATGTCGATTTTATTTTTTTGAACAATTGTCAACCTTATCGCCTTTTTTATCATAATATAAGCATAGACCTTCTTTTATCTGACACTCCTTTTCTTATAGACTAAGAGATTTAAATCATACTGCATCAAGTTATATATCTTTTATTTTTAAATGTGAATTCAAAATGCTTGTTGATATAACATGGATATGCTAAATTGTAAATTGTCTTGTTGAAGCCCATAAATGTTGATCTTGTCAATATTGAAATAATCAGTTATCACATTTTACAGCTTGGCTAATGGCTTTATTGAGCAATTATAGATCCGGAAGCGATAATAATAAATCTTTTACATCATCTCTTAATTTCCAATAAAATTGGTTCATTAAGGCTTCTTTGTCTCAATTGATGTGGCACGCTAATTGCCTAAAATCAAATGCATAGACTAATATAAAGTATGCCCCTTGACATAATGCTTGGATCTTAATTGTTGTTCAATGAGCCTTATTATATTTTTCAAATATTTCCATAAAAACTTCAAAGTTTCTCAAAATTGGTGATCTTTTTTCAAACAAGGGATCAAACCATGATAGTGCTTGCCTTGTAAACAAATCTATGATTCTTATGTCGAATAAGTATTAGGTTGTAGAATTATTATCAATCGAATTTGATTGATAAACCCTTGGAACGTTGAATGCGTATCATCATATTTCTTTGGAAGACTAACTCAAAGCTTTATAAGTTATTGAACAGGTAGATTTTCTTAGCGTAGCATAGGTAGTACTATATCCTTAAGTACAAAAGTTTGGAGTAGATGTAATTTAGATTATGGTACTCCAGATATTGCATCGTTAAGAAGTTTTGTAATAATCTGTTTAATCTTCGCAGTCTTAGCAGATAAAGTAGTAAGAGTACTTATAATAGCATCTAACTTAGACTTAAAAGATTTGATCATACTAATGTCTTAATCTCTAGCCATTCTAAAAAAGAAGAAAAAATGAATCTATAAAAACATGATATTAATTTAGAAGAAGATAATCCGCAATGTCTAAAATGTTTTAATACCTTCAAAAAGAGGAATGATCTATTCTCTCACAAGAGGGATAAAGCTCCAATATTATAATAAAAAAAATATGAGTTTAGAGGAGGATAATCCGCAACTTTTAAAGCACTGGTATATCTTCAAGTAGAGGGATAATTCACTCTCTAACAAGAAGGATTCAACTTTGATGTTAAAGATGAGATCAATCTCGACAAACTATCAAGGACAAAAGAATAAAGAATAAGAAACTTGAACTAGAATAAGGTTTTCAGAAGAAATCAAGAAGAACTTGAATTAATCAGATGAGTGCATGAACAACACTAAAAAATGTGAGTTAAAACTCTAAGAGATGTGTTGTCGAGACTAAAGAACTCTTTAGCCTTGATCCCTATATATACTCTTATTTAGGATACTTCTTGAGTGGCTTCTATCAAACTAAGAAGCTTCTTGAGCAGCTTCTATCAACTGGAAAGCTTCTTGAGCTCCTTCCACTAACTAAGAAACTTCTCAATCAACTTTCACCAACTAAGAAGCTTCTCAACTGACTTTCAGTAATTCAAGAAGCTTCTAGAATATTCTAAAAGATTTTGTGAACCTTCAAAGTATATGTCCCTAATACAAATAATGAATTTTGTAATGAAACAACTCTCAAAAAGACCTTCCAAATCTCTTATGTTATAAAAATACCATTAAGAAGTTTTAAAGTGCTTTAATATGTTTTATAAAAAATAACTTATAAAACTAAAGATTTTAAGGATATTCATTTGTTAAGACTTATTTTTAAAAATTTGGATAAAAAGTCTTTTTTTACTTCTTATTTTTGTATAATTAAATATAATAAATTAATAAAATCTTAAACAAAAAAACTCCTATCTTTGCAAATTATTTAAATAGAGATAAGATGGGTGTCATGTTCAATCTTACTAATTCTTTTTTAAAATTTTTTAATATCTTGTATCTTGTATAACTATTTGAATGACTTATTATGTTGTATTATATTTATTCATTGGCAGTTGTTTGTTTATTTGATATATATATATATATATATATATACCTATGTAAATATTTGATTGATCCTTGTATAAATGTTTGCTTTGCTTTGAACATCTTTTTTGCAATGTGTATAAATACATTGCCAAAATTTAAAAATACTTTGAACATCCTCATGCAAAGTATGGTGAATAGAACAAATAAAATTCTTTTAAAAGGTGGAGGACATTATTTATAGCTTTACTTGTGATAAAGATTCATGGAGTTTGATTTTTGGACAATAAGGCCACAAAAAAGTCTGGACATCAAACAATATCAACAAACAATGCAAATCAACTATTATGTGTATTTGTCAAAGTAATGACAATGTTGGTGTCATCCAAAAGGTCTTGACATTTGAGGGCATGGATAGCTCATGGTCTATAATCTTTCATGGTTGGAGGCTGCAATTAGTACCCTAAACCTTGGTCTCTAAGTTAAGACAACAAGATCACTCCCATATTGCCGGATCCTTCCTCAAATTGGCATTTAATAGGAGTGCAAAGTTTACCACCATAGCACCAGGTGATTCTAATAGAGTATTCATGACAGAGAAATATGCTATTGGTACTGCAATCAATTCAAATTTGGTAAGGACAGGCTGCCAACTACTTGGGATAATAAAGGTCTGCCATGCTCTAAAGCCACATCCCTTCATGCAAAATAAATCAAAAGTGTAGTGTGAATTGGGTTAGCAGTACTTATTTGAGGTGACTTGGATAGTGTCTTCTTGGTTGCTGAAACCCTAGTATTTGGCCTGTGTCAATATAAAGCAGCCACTTAGAGTTCTTATTCAAAACAACAACAACAACAAATTAAATACTGCTTGCCCATTGATAGGCAACTATACTATCAAAACCTCTGATTGTTGCAATCTATGCAGAAAAAAAAATTTCTTCTAAGAAGCACAGAATGTGTACATAATACTGGAGCACACAGTAGATTTAACCAAAGTTGTAGTTAAACCCTAAACATTTAGACAACAAAATCAAGATCCAAGATCACTAATATGCCAAAATTGATTTTGCCCCTGTGTTCATATCAAATCCTTGTGACAATGCCATGAACCCAACTGATCAAATGAAGATTTGAGTCATGTTGTGTTATAAACAGAGTGAAACTAAAGCAATCAGCATAGCATGAGATCAAAATGTTGTGCAGGGAAGAAAAAGAGCCCAAAAACATATCTTTACAATTTTTATATATGCAGTACAACATGTAAGCAGGAGCAAGATATGTCACAAAATATTAATAATAATGATAATAATAAAAACTTTGAAATAATTTAATGTAAAATGACATGTAATTGTGTTATTCTTTCATGCTCTTTTTCGTTTTTTATTTTTTATTTCAAGTATTTTTTGGAGAAGAATTAGTTCCGAAATAGCAAGTCAATTGGTAGGCTTCATGAGTGATTTTAAATCTAATTTTATTCATTTTTACAATGTTTTAAATTGTTGTTATGGAGAGATACACAAGAAGATCAAAATGTGGCAAATATTGAACAGTGATTTGTTTTAAAAGCATGAGTTTTTGGCACACTCCAGGAAGACTTGAGCAATTACAATAACACGTTTTATTATATTCATAATAATATTAATAGTAATATTATTTAAAGAAAACATTCTTGGTCTTAAAAGTAAAATTTCATAACAATACAAAATTTAAAATAGAAATAAGAAATTTCCTCTAATATTATTATTTTTTAAATAATTAAGAAAACCTTGTAATCTGATACAAAAAAATTAGTTAAAGTCATTTTTCTGATTCAAGAAGTCTTAGTATTTATTTATTTATTTATTTATTTATTTTTTTGTAAAATTGAACATGTAAATAAATATTGGTAAATAGAGATGTGATGTAACATTTTTGCTAAAGATGATGTTGTATACCTACTGTAATAACTCTTACCAACATTAAGTGTAACTGATAATATTATATAATAAGTCAAAATTTTGAAAAGTAGTAAATATATTATAATATTGATAAATCTCTTCAAAATAAGCTTTAAATTTTTTTTGTAAGTAAAGGTCATACATACCATTAAAGTTCTTTTAAATGAAAAATCTAAAATAACAAAATATTAATTCAATGGACATGTTGAATGTAAATCATTATTTGAATCACATGTTAGATTTAATGAATTGTCATCAGAGACAACAAGTACAATGTAGAGTTGTTGCACATCATTGAGGGGTACTTTTTGAAGGTCAACCATTATTAGATGATTATCTTTTATTCATGACATTGCACATATTATTGGGCTATAGAGATTGCATTGTGAAAAATAATTTATCAAATATTGTTAAATTTTTGAAGTATGGGTTTAAAATTTTGATATTACATTCAAACAATTGTAATCTTGATACAAAAATGAAATTTGATGTTACATTCAAACCAAACATTGAATTCCCTACAACTTCAAAGGATAAAAAAAGTACTATATCATTGAGAGGATTGTAAAAAATCTTTCAATCTTGCAATTGTAATGAACCATATGCTTTGGGTACCCAATGCATTTAAAAATGAGAAGGAAGGTAGGAAATATGATACGAAGAGGTTGACTTTTAAGACGGAACAGAAATGACCGGTAATGGCCGGTGAAAAACGCTAATAGGAGTGAAGTGCCAATGCATGAGCTCTCACTTTGAGAGTGAGCTCGGCCTGCCACGGCGGAGGGGAAAGGGAGCCCTAATCCCGCACCCCTAGACCATGCACTCTTGCAGCGACTGCTGGAACAATTTTCCCTCGGCTTCCACGACGTTGTGGAGGGTTTTCGCATCGCCTGCCGCTCGATGTGGCTCATTCCAGCTCGGGTTGCTTCCTCCGCGTGCTAGCCTTGCCTCTCAGCTCCAGGTAGGTGTTTTCCGCGCCAACATTGAGCAAGATCCCAGGATGTTACGGTGAAATTGGAAGTTAGGGTGTCTCTGTTGCGGTGTTTGAAGTGGATCCTCCGTGACAGACTCGTTGTAGGGTTTTGGATGTCGGAGTTTAACCCTAGACTGCTTCGGGTGTTATGGTTTCTGGTTTTGATGACGAGTGGCTAGCGTAGGTTGTGAGAAGAGTGGATCCTTCCGGAGGACTCAGTTGTGTAATGCTTTTTGAGGTGGTGTTTTTTTAATTTTTTAATTTCTTTTAATGTCTTCTCTCCTTCTTGTTCTAGTGTAGTTGGTTTTGAAGTGAATTGCGGTTTGGGAAACTGGTGTTGTATTAGTTTGGTAGTTTGGATAGGGTTTTGCTGAGCTTGATGATCTGCTTGCGTCACATTATGATTGAGATTAGGTTATTTTGGGAGCAGGTTCTGGCGCTTGGAACATTAAAGGAAGTTTGTTTCGAATTGCGGTGTTGCATGGAGGAGTAAGTGCGTGGCGAGTGGACTATTATTAGGAAGTTGATGCTGGAGGAAGCTGCATGGTAAGGTTCTTGCGGTAGCAGGCACAATGCCTCTCTTTATGAGCGATTCCGAGCTTGAAAGAGAGCAGGGGAATGTACACGCTGTCGTATCGAAGGCTGACGCCTTCATTCGGGAGGTCCAAGAGCAACTGGAGACCCAAAAAGCTCGCGCAGATGCTGTAACAATTAATGCGGAGCAGACTTGTTCTCTTATTGAACAAAAGTTCCTTGCACTCTCGGCGCAATTTTCGCAGCTGGAGAATGAGAAGGATCAGAGTTTTGCTACTTTGGAGCGACGATCCACTGAGCTCGCCCAAGCTCAAGCACAAATTCATAAGTTGGAAATTGAATCTGTACGCTTCTTCCGTTTTATATTAAATTTTGTTGTAAAACTTTGTTGCCAGAGTATTCAGCCCAGCGCAACCCTGTTTATTAACTTTCTGAATTCTGAAATGTGATTGTGTTGTATAAACTATCACGATTTTCCGGTGCCGTTACAATTACTTCTCATTTAACGGGCAAGGTGCTGTCAGACAATCGCAGCTAAGCTTGCAATTTCTGCATGATTTTTCGGCATTATGTAGATGATGAATGAGATCCGAACTCGAGCTAGCAATCGTTATGTTTTATTATATTATATGGCTCAAAGGTTCATCAGTGCTTTCATGTTTCTGGAGTGTACCATACTGTGGTTGCTCGAATTGCTATTATTAAATGTATTTAAGTTATACTTTTCTTTACGTTTTTTGAAAACAGATAAAGCATAATAGTACCACGGAACGCCTATCATGTGAAGTAGGGGAGCTTTCGAAAGTAAAACGGGAATTGTTGGAAGTGATTGAGCATAAGAACCTAGAAATAGAGGAGAAAAATTCATCTATCAAGACCTACCTCAACAAAGTGGTAAGTTACCTGATCCTGATTTTTTCAGAAACCTTTTT
Organism: Physcomitrellopsis africana; assembly: GCA_036785485.1. NCBI lineage: Eukaryota > Viridiplantae > Streptophyta > Bryopsida > Funariales > Funariaceae > Physcomitrellopsis > Physcomitrellopsis africana. The sequence goes on from JAWRVF010000668.1 coordinate 103,797, forward strand.
CAAGAGAATTTGAACGAGATTTCAGCCGAGACTCTGGGGTCCACATTTCTCTTAGAGCACATATTCTCCAGTCTATTGAAATGTGATAGGATTTGCTAGGGTAGATACTCTCGTCAAATCTTATTTGCTCATTCTATGTAGTGGTTGTATTTAACAATCTTTGTTACATTGTGTTCGGAATAGACGTATTGTACATGTGTTTTGTTCTGAAGCTGGGTAGCCTATTTCAATGTGCAGGTTGAGTTGACAAACGAACGCAGCAACCTTGAAGGCAAGCTCCACGAACTCGAGGCCGAAGTTGTTCGCTCTAGGGCTAATTTGACTCGAATCTCACAGGTATGCATGTAGACCATTTTAGTGAACGTCAATATGAATTTAAATAAATTTTCTCTTCTTTTTCATCTACCTACGAAGTGAGTTCTAATGGTTCCTAACTTTTTTTTTGGGTCTAGGTTGCAGAACTGTCCATAGAAAAGGTTTTTTTTGGTATTGTTAGTAGGTTTACCGAGTACGACTATGCAAAGCAGATTAGGAGACAAGCATTTCATTGTGCAAATTTATTCCCTATGCCATTGAGTAGATCTTTATTGGTATCGTGTTGCACTCTATTTTTAACCAGGAAAAGGAGTTGGTGGAGCAACACAATGCTTGGTTGAATGACGAATTGACAACAAAAGTTCGCTCTCTTTTGGAGGAGAGACGTGAAAGTGCGGAGACAGAAGCGGGTTTGAAGTCTAAATTAGCTGAGGTGCTCACATGACCTTACCGCTCACATTTTGTTCATACTACCTGCGTGAAATGATAAGGGTGGTGCTTTGATGGTGTTGGTCCTCTGACCGAATTTAAACTCAAGCAGGTCTGCTTTGATAGTCGCTTCAAACATTCAGCTAAGGTATTGTGTTACATTCCATCGTTTTTGTGCAGGCTGAAAGGGCTGTAAAGGATACATCTCAGACATTTCAGCGAACAAAGGAGTACAATCTTGAGTTGGAGTCTAAACTGAGTCAAATTCGAGAGGTGTCTCTTCTACTTTAAGACTTCTTCCATGAGTTTCCATGTGGTCAGCCATTGCTGTTCTTTTGTCCCGCAAAACCTAGTGTCTGGATCTGCTTATTTGTAACTTAAACCAGCCGATCAGTGCGTAATGTCGAGCACTCCTACAGATTGTATGTGGTATGATATTTTTGAATTATAATTGGGAATCTGCTTTCGAGCAATTGGTCATTGGCGTCATTTGGTACAATATGGTGTGCTGCTTGTGCAGGAATTGAAGTTTTTAAAGGAAGACTGTGCCGTGAAAGACGAACAATTTGCTGCTGAAGTTGCTACGGTAATTTTTCTGTTCGCAGAACTTTTTAGTTTTGTGAGGTTGTCGTACCTCGTAGTCGTTTTACTGCGTGGCACTGCACCTTACAGCGCTTATGTTTTTCGATCGTGTCAATGAAGAATTTTCTTCTTCAAAGTAACCGTTCATTTAAGAACGCATTTTGAAGCAAAACCGTGTATGGTAGTTAACATCAATGATTTGGTGTTCACACAATGCTTTCGGTATCTACTCCATTCATGCAATGTACTTTCATGTTATATTTTGGTTACAACTTTGTGTTACTTTGGGCAGGCTGCTAAGCTTTTGGAGCTTTACAAGCAAAGTTCTGATGATTGGTCCAAGAAGTCTCATGAACTGGAGGGTGTGATTAAAGCGCTTGAGGTATGTTTTATGAGAGTAAGATGTCCTGATATGTCTGACCATGGTGCACTTTTAGTCTGTTTTCAGACACTTTCAACGAAAGCGTTTTGCTAGCCACATTCTGATTGTGGTCTTTGGGGGCATGTCTGTATAGACGCACCTAAACCAGGTAGAAGCAGACTACAAGGAAAAGCTCAAGGATGAACAAAATGCTCGTGAAGAGGCATCCAAAGTAAGATTATTATTAATTTTATTTGTTTTCGTTTTTGTTTTGTATTGATTTTTTTATATTCTGAAGTAAATAAATAAACACCTATCCAAAACGACCTAAAATAAAATTCAATAATGTAAGTAAAAGAACTATTCTGCAGCTACGAGAGCTCTCAGATGGAATTGATGAAGGGCATGGTTATACTGTTATACTGTTTTTCCTTTCAGTCATGGAGTTTTTACTCCGTACGGGTAGTTTCAGTTGATGTAAACACTACGTAATGCTTATGTTACCCTGCTCATTGTAGGAAGCTGCTGAGCTAAAGGAAAAGTTGGAGAAGATCACTGCGGAGGCCGATCAAGATGTTCAAACCAAAGCCAGTGGAGACTTCCTTGCTCTTGCTGATAAGCCATACACGGGTCCCATGTGCGTTCTTTTATGTTCTGTTTTGTACACTAGTTACATCTTTGTTGCTGTTGCGATATGCGTTTCTAGCGATAATTCACAACAGGATGGGTCATCAATGGTGGTTTCGTCGGGAACATGTAGATTGTTTTTTCCCCCTGTATTCAAATTATGGGTGTTCATATATATATATATATATATATATATTTATATATTTATATATTTTTTGCTGTTTGGCAGAGAAGGACAGCTAGCGCTTGAGTTTCCAGGTGACGGTGCTCTAATACCAGTCGTAGCATCTGAGGTGTCGGGGACCGCTCTCGCTGCTGCTCTCCTGCGCGATGGTTGGAGTGTAAGTTGAATATGCTTGCACTGATATTCATTCATCATAATGGCTAGGTGTTATGTCCTCGATTTGGAAGGGTCCCGTTATAAACAATTGTCATTACAAAGTACTTTCTGACCTTAAGGAATGCTGTTTACAGTTGGCAAAATTGTATAGCAAGTATCAAGAAGCTGTGGACGCATGGCGGCACGAGAGGCAAGAACGAAGACACTCCCAGTCACTGCTTGAGCGAGTGAGTGGTTACTGCACCCGTGATTATTGATGCTCGCTAGTGTACTCTTGAAGGATTTTTAAAGTATATTTTAGCATTGTACGATGTAAAACTTTGTTTGGAAATGTATGCCCTTTTTTGGTAGTTCCTGCGTGTGGAGGGTATGTCTTTGGATCATGGGTTTTGATTTTTAAGTATTTCAGGTTCTTCATGAGATAGAGCTGAGGGCGGAGGTCATCATGGAAGAACGAGGTATGTATTGTTATTTTGTATTGACGTTTAAGATAACTGAACATTATGGTATTGTAACTTTCTGGAAGTTAAGCTGAACTAAATTACTGGTTGATGTTTGCTGTAGTCATTTCTAACAACCGACATTGTTTGTATGCAAACGATGTAATCATGCGAAAATCCTGACCGCGGCACATTTTCTATATTTACAGCTGCTCATAATGAGATGGTGGAGGCTTATCGTAAAATGGAGGAGAAGCTTCATCAGTATCTAGAAGATCAAAATTCTCTTGACAAATCTTGCAAAGAACTGAAGGTGAGCCTTGCACCGTAAATAATCTTTTAGCAATGAACACATAACTGCTCTGCGTCAAGTCTGTTTTACGTCGTGAACATTCCCTTCTCTGCTTTTGATCGTGCTCCGCCTTATTTTAACGTGCAGGCTGAATTGCGAAAGAAGGAGAGAGAGTTGAATATGCAGAGAAAAGAGAAAGAAGATCTACAAACTCAGGTATTTCACAAGAGGATAAGTGGACTAGGCCTTGAGTTTATGATTGTGAACTAGTCATTAGCTATTTGATATAGTTTCAGACTAAGTCTCAGATGATTGGATTTATCACAGTGTAGAGCGTTTGATTTCATTTCTTTCCTGTACCAAGTTACGAAAGTTCTATTCTCGGTAAGGGATAAGTATAATAAATGCTCTTTCCATGTCGTTGAACCAATTGTATGCCATAGTTAATGTGTGGAGCTAACATGGCGACTAAGCCTCTGGGTTTGGTATGTTAGTAGTTATTTGCTCCTAAAATGCACTAAAGATCCTTTTTTCTTGTTGGTTGTAGGTCACAGTGCTACTCAAAGAGTGTTTAGACGTCCAACAGCGATTTGGAGTTGGAGACGCAGACGGAGAAACTGCTATTGAATATGTGACTTCTAGGACTGATAGCACTGCTTCAGATGCAGTGATTTCTGCAAGACTCGTAAGCTTATCCTTGATTATATTTGTCGGCCACTTTTTTTTGGAACCTTCGTTTTCTTTCACTAGTTCTATTTTAAACTAAGTTTGATAGCTATTTTGTGGATTTGCCGTGTTAGTTTGTAATTAATTATTAGTCTTTTGTTCCGGACTCTGAGGCGATGCTGATATGAAGTTGGTAGCTTGCTAGAAGTAGCACCAGAGGTTGTGTCGTGCATGTATTTACCGTCGTATTCTTGATGTTGCAGTCTTATGTGCTTACTTTAAAATTAGTTGCAGTCGGGAGTTAGCTCCTAGTGATAGAGTTCACCATTGTGTTTTGGCGTTTTCTGTACTCTATGCGTCTTAGATATTTATCATGTCTTTGATACAGCTTTCATTCAAGGACATTCGAGGCATGGTAGAGCACAATACACAATTGCGGACACTTGTGCGAACACTTGGGCAGCAGAATGAACTGAAAGAGCAGGAGTTGAAGGTGAACACCTCCACGTTTTAAAGAAAACAGAAAATTCGAATCATGTTCATTTATTGTTTTCAGCACACATATCAATAGGTGGTCCCAATGTCTTTTTTGTACCTGATTCTTACAAACAACTATGGCAAGCCTGAAGTGGTGTAAATTGCGTGATAACGTTTCAGTGTAGCGCTTACATGCTTATTTGCATCCTTTCCTATTATTTCAGGAAGAATTTCAGGTAGAGCTGAAGAGACGCCTTGAAGAAATAGGCCGTAAAGTTGCCGATACTGTCAAAAGAAGTGAAGAGCAGGCAGAAATTATTGACAGGCTTCAAGGAACTGTAAGTTTTGATGGTCCTGTAGTCTTCCACATCATAAGTGTGAAACTTAGGCTTTGGTTTATGTGATCTTTCTAATAATTATGTGACAATGCGGTACCTGGAGGTTTATTCTGTACATGCTCCGCTTTGTGTGGTCTGCCTGAACTCATTTAGTGCTTGTTTGCAGTTGCGTCAGGTAATCATGTCACATTCATTTTGTTTTTTAAAGTTATTCCTCAGCTGCGGAATGCGGCCAGATTGTCTTCCCTTCCTCAACATTTATTTTCCTCCTAGTTTCTGATAGTTTCTCCAACTGCTCTGGTGGTTTAATTCGGCAGGTCGGCATGTACAGAAGGCTCTATGAAGATGAGATGAATACACGTCGTTTGTCCCAACAGAATGCTGGGGTTCCAGCATTGGCTTCAGGTACAGGCTTCAATTGTGGATTTGAAAATGAATCTGCAGTATTTTCAGCTTGAATAAAAGCATGGTCTTCATCTAGAATCTTTGTCAGTGTGTTTGGCTGTGTACGTGTATACCTTGGTTGTTTTCATGTCTTAATCTAGATAATCGTTTTAGTAGTTTTGAAACCCTTTTTTTTTTTTTTAAATTTTTTATGGATGAAACAACAAAGTCGGGATAGCTGCAGCTGTGTATCAATTATAGTGAGGCGAGGGAAGGTAAAGTGATTCTGGACCTCAGGTATTATTTTTAGGGGTTGTAAGAGCTGTTGGTTTTGGTAATTATTCTGGCGTGGGCATCCAAGTTGGATGTTCTGAAGGTCGAATAATTATTATATTCTTGGTATTGCAGGAAACAATGTTCAGGATCTTCGAAAGCTTCTTGATAATTCTCAGGTATGAGAGTGCCACATACTTTCATGCCGTACGGTATTTTTCTAATATCTGTAGTCTTCGACCAATTGAATTGAATGAGCTGATCATGCTTATATGTTTTGTTGCCTTTTTGTTTGTTCAGGAAGAGATTAGTAAAATGCGCGAAGAAGCTACAACTCGAGTTAAACTATTGGAGGAGGAGCTTACTAAAGCTAGGTTAGTTGAATATGAAGCCGTTTTTGTTCTGAAGAGGTGGTAATATAATTTCTGTCCGGGATACAGATTATTAACTAGCTTTTAAGGTTCTAATACCGAAGAGTTATCAGTTCATCTACTGTGATAATTTGATGCCCCTCTGTATACTTCTTATATTTGACTTATATATGTCATGGGTTATTGACTTAAATATCAGGCAGGAAATTACAAACATGCGTGTGGAGAGTGCGAGAGCTGATGCGGAGGCCTCCTTCGCTAGGGATCAGCTATCATCACTGATGCGTGAGACAGAGAACCAGGTCTCTTCGCGTATCCAATTTGCTCGATGTTTCTTGAGCATTATGAACTACTGTGAACCATTGTTTTGAATATCAATCATTAAAAGGCGAGATGAGTTGCTTCTAGACATAATCTGGTGCATCTAACGGTTGTGGGTAATCTAGTAATTGATGTGCAGTGATACGCTCATGCTTGGTGTTTCTCTGTCCTGATTAGATAGTAACCATGTTACTTTTACTCCTTGCTCGCTGAAAGCTATTTACTGTTAATACAAAATTTCTGTTTGTTATTATATTAATTATCTTACATGATTGGCGCTCATTCTCAGAGGAAAGAGATGGAGACAATACTTGCAAGGAATATGGAGTTTTCACAGACAATTACCGACTACCAACGCCGACTACGTGAAAGTGCCCAAAAGTTGCAGGCGGCAGAAGATCTTGCTCGTCGCCGTTCAATCGAGGTTGACTATTGTATTCACTCACATTTTGGCTTGGTCCCTCAATGCTCACGTAGATAAAATGGATCATTCATGAAATATTTTCGACATCTTGGATGTGCAGTTTTCAGTTGCTGAAAGGGAGAAGGAACTGTTAGCTGCTGCAGAGAGAAGATCTTCTGAGGAAGTGGCAACATTGTCCGAGCGTTTGCATCGGGTCCAGGTATAATTAAGCTATTATCATAACCTTAGCTTAAGTTTTTATATATGCTTCTTCACTGATGGTTATTCTCCTTATCTGATATTTCATTGATGCACTGTATTGACTGGTTTCTGTAAATGTCCGTACAGGCTGCTCTGGATACGATGCACAGTGTGGAAGAGGCTCATGAGGTATTATGAACCGGCTTGGTTTTTCTTTTTGGGTCAATATATTTAACATGTTCTAATAGAATACATCTTTGATTATGAAAATACTTGGTACTTTTGAAGCTGTGAACTGTAACTTTAAAGTGTATCCCCATGAATCGCAGAGCGTGAGAACTGTTCAGAAGAAAAAGCTAGAAAGCGAGTTAAGCAACCTTCAGGTAAAAATTATGTTTTGCCCTTGCGTCTGGACCCCTAAAACTGATAGATGTTTTACTGCGGAGGAACCTCTATCCTAACTAACAAGTAAATTCTGCGGATTTTTGAGCATTTTGTGGATACGTTTGCAGAAGTTTCGAACTACGATTGTAGTATTTTATTAAACTGAACGTAACCTGTATTTAGCTGTGTTGTAAATTTTCTTTCATACTGATATTTCTTATGTTAACATCAATATTTTACAGAAAGAATGGGTTGAGGCAAGGAAAGAGCTGGAAATTGAACGAGAACATGGACGACATTTAACTACTCAGCGTGATAGAGCTGTAAGCGAGGCGTTGGAGCGGGTCGAAGCTGTGAGCAAGGAGCTAGCAGATGCCCTCAAGTCTGTTTCTGCAGCCGAGACGCGGGCCCAAGTTGCAGAGGTTAGCATTGGCATGTCTTTGATTGAAAAGATTTTGGCTCGTGTATCCGTCTTGAGTCCTAACGAGCTTTGTCCTAGTTTTCATCGGTTCCGAATGACACTGTTGTAGCTATTGTAGTTCTTTTTGCATCGTAGTACATGGATATCCATCCTTGTTCCAAGTTAGTTTCGATTATCAGATACGAATGTAGCTTTAGTTAAGCCAAATGTTGGCAGTCTTGTTGTTTGTTCATCATTTTTATTTCTGTAATTGTTTTAAGACTGTTTACTCAACTATTGTAGGCGCGCTGTGTTGAGCTAGAGTTGAGTTTGAAGAAGGCTGATGATAAGGTGAGTTGCAAATGTACTTGTGATTTTCATGCAGTTATACAATGCATCTGCTGTGTTTAGTATCCTGTAGTCAACATAGGCTGACACCTTGATACCACAGATTCTGCTGGCTTTGGGAGGGTCAAAGACTTTGGTTAGTGATGATGGCGTTGGTGTTGATGTCGATAATGAGGTGAGTATTATCTTTCGCTTCTATTGACGATTTCAGTTCTCATCAGGTAGCTAGAATTATCACGCTTGTGTCCACAAATTTCTATCACTGAAATGGTTTGTGAAGTCTAATGTTGCATTGAAGCGATTTATGTGTGAGTTGTACTTGTATTTATTGGTGGACGTCATTGTAAACACTTGCATTTTGCGTTTACGTATTGCGTTACTTCTCAATTTGTTACAGCAAGTGTTGCTTTTGATTTGTTTACAGATAATGTTAAATCTTCAGCGAACAAAGGAAGAATTGGAGCGTTTGAAGGAAGATTTGGCAGCTGCCAAGATCCATACTGACCAAGTGGGTGTAGAATAGATTCGACGAATTTTCTGTATAATTTGCATTTTGTAACGCGTTCTATTCTTGTCAATTATATGATCTTACCCTTATTCATACTTGTGTAGTGGACTGTTTCTGCGTGCTAAAACATGCAAGTTCTTTTCGTTTTTTACAACCTGCTTACAAGTAAGGCATATGTATGCAGTACAAAAAGATTGCTCATGCCAGCGAAGAGGCTTTGAAACAGATGGAGGAAGCTTATTTAAATTACAAAGATGAGGTACATTTTTTCGTATTAGCCATGTTTTTATCGAAATCACAGGTTGTGCCCAGGTACCATAATTCGTTGTGGTGTTTCTTATTCGCAATTTTTTGTACTAATGTTCTTCATTCTACAGTCTGAGCGGAGGAAAGAATCGCTGGAATCCGAAGTCAAAGATCTACAAAAGCGGGTCAGTGAGTTGGAGGCGGATATTTCTGAGAAAGACAAAGCTGCAGACGTTGCTGCTGAGGAAAAAGAAAAAGCTCTCACGAGTGCCTTGAAAGAAATATCTTCCCTTAAGGAATCTCTCCTCATAAAAGAGTATGTTATTAATATGTCGACTCTAATAAAGAGAGAATTTTTTTGCCCTGAAGTTTGGAGCTTGTGTAGATAGCTAGATCCCTTTGTAAGGTGCTAAGTCTATTTTTATTTTTATCTCGATTGCTGAATGAGTGTAGATCGGTAGTCTACTTGTTATGATATTGAAATGCATTCCTCATCACAAACTGATATTTTTCATCATTCTCTCAGAGCCGTTGTATTGGAATCGGATGAAAGGATTTCATCTTTGAAGCACGAGGTGGAGAAGCTACGTCAACAGTGGCGTGATGCTCAGAATAACTACCAGAGTCAGGTTTGGATTTAAAACTCGTTTGTTGTAATCAAGTTCACATAATTTTGCATTACGGTTTGCCATTTCACAAATGTTAAATCAGAGGGTTTGAAGTCATCACTTTCTGGTCATTGTATGTAGGTTCTTCTACAAGCAGACACAATAAGAGAGTTAACTGCGACTTCTGAGAAGCTTTCAAATTTGGAATCAGTGGAGCAGACTTTTCGTGAGCGAGCAGAGAGTGCCGAAGCAGAATTGGTATGGGCCAACTTGACTGAGGAATTTGAAGAATTGTTTTCTCGCAATGGCTGAGGAGTTCACTGTATCTTGTGGAAACCAGATGTTAATATGTTTGTACGTTTTGGTTGTGCAGGGAAGTTTGCACGTTCAATGGGCAATGGAAAAGTCCTCTTTAGAGGCAGCTAAACTTGAAGCTGAGAAGAAAGTCAAAGCTTTGGATGAGCAGGTACGAAAATAGAAAATGACGGATGTTGAAAATTAGGTCGGACCTAAATGAATACGGTAGATGTAACACGAATGGTATAAGACTCGGCTTTTTTGTTTTACTTTTCACACGCGGCTGTTCATAGGAAAGTGTAACTTTACGAAGATCCAGTCAATCTATCTTTGTATTGGATTCCTTAGATAGGGTTATTTTGAAGCGTTTTCTTTCATGTTTTTTATTTTATTGATGAATTAATTTTTTGTCATTCAATTACGTTGCTTGATTACACAGTTAATTGAAATATTTTAAGTACTGGCAGTTTATATCACGAAGCTCTCTATGTAACTAAGAACTCGATGTGTTATGCAGAATCAAATATTGTTGGATAGACTGGAAGGCATGCACATCGTGGCTGCAGAGAGTGAACGAAAAGCATCAGTATCTGTGACCGAATCAGGAGAGACTTCGGATGTTCAAGGAGAATCCGACCTGCAAAATGTTATCAGATATCTGCGCCGGTCGAAAGAGACGGTTAGTTTCCTCAAGTTGCAGTGCACATTCTGACCCAGATTTCTTGTTTAAAGGTCAAGTACGTAGAATTTCAACCTGACTTGGGAATCATTGCAGGCGGACACGGAGCTAACGTTAATGAAGCAAGAACGGGTTCGGTTGCAGAAACAGGTACTTTGGCTCTGAGAGTTTGTTGTGAATATCTCAATAATTAGCATTGATTCATTTTGAGTTCTTTTAGTATGTTCGTTTTCTTGAGTTTATAATTAATTTTCTTTGGCTGTCCTTATTCGACCTCCTCGTCCGACAGTTGTGTTATTCGATAGGTACCCAAAATTGAATGTAGATGTAACCTCCATCATCAGACCCTTGATGATCTTTGGAGAGATTGTTTCAAGTTTAGAGGCTTGGGTCAATTCTACCTTTCTATTATTTGATATGCACAAGTCTGCATTCCACAATTAAGTTCGAGCTTATGTTCTGTGATGTTGGTTAGCTGGAAGGAGCTTATCGGGCTGCTGAGGAAGCACAAGCAAGCTTGCGTCGCGAGCATGAAAGTGCACGAGTCAGTTTGTACACTGATGAGGAATTTCGAACTCTCCAAACCCAGGTGTGTGAACCCCATCTGAAGTTATTGCCAATTTCAGTCACTAATTTGAATATTCTGCTACTCCGAGATGCTACAATATCAGACAGCCGCAAATGGAGGGGGTCCGTTCATTGGATGTAAGTATCTTGTGCAGATTTTTTAAAAGATGCATATAACTGGATGATCTTGTTGCTCCCTCCTTCTACAATGTCTGTGATCTTAAGAATGTTTTTGTATATTTTTGCGCAATTAGGTCAGGGAGCTGAATCTTCTACGAGAAAGTAATGCGGAACTTCGAGAAGAAAATAAGAAATCCTTCGAAGATTGTCGGGTATGTTATTTTTTTGCTGGTGTTTGTTTCACCGCAAATGACGGGTCCGAGACATCTTTTTGTGTACTTGTATTTGGTTTGATGTTTCTGGTATCTTATGGCAATCATCATGATAAGTTGAGTTACTTGTTACGTTATATGATCGTGTTAACTATGCTGTAGGAGGTGAAGCGAACTGTTTGATACAGTCAGTGGTGTTAACATAGTATGAGATTCTTTGTCAGGAATGGCGCGAGAAGGCTAGAGAGGCACAGTCGGAATTGGAGCCTCTGCGGAAGCGCCTTCGAGAAAAAGAAGTTGATTTAGAAGCAAGTGCACGTACATTGGAAAGTCAGAAAGCACAGACTCAGAGATGGGAGAGGCGAGTGGCACAGGTTTGCAGTCTCTTTGTGATAACAAAGTTTCTCTGTTGGTATTTTAAAAGTGTAGCTGATGTGTTTTGGTCACTGTTCTGGATGTTTGTAACTTCATTACATATGTAAATCTGCCATGTCATTGTTTTCATGGTTTAGGCAATCCGTCTGTAGGTTTAGGGGTGTTATACATCTTGTGCCAGGGACCGCTCAAAATTTTTATCCCTGTTTGGAAAGGACAAGTTGTAAGACTAGATAAGAGAATATTAAAAGACATTTTATTTAAAAGCACCTGGGCCCATGCACAACTTCTGAAGAGATCTCCTCAAATGATCAATGCGACAAGATTATTTTGCAGTTACTGTTGTCACTTTGGGTCTACAACTATTTTTCCATATCGGGTCTCTTCTATCATACTCGTGCTTTAGAAGTCAATCCTCAACGTTGAAGCTATCGTAATATGGAGTCGAATGACTAAAATTTTCCTCGACTCAGGTGAAACTGAAACTTTGATTCGTTCCATTGTTTGCAGTTGCTAGACAAGTACAAAGCTGTGGACTTAGAAGAGTATCAACGAGTGAAGAACGAGCTTTCTGCGATTCAGGTAAAAAAGTTTATTTGTGTGTGCACTTGTTAATGCTCTTAACATTTTTAGCCTTGTAATTGTACGTGATTTTCATCCATTGTGAGATTACTCTTTGTTCGACGTTGTTATCGGTCAACTCTTCTTTTACTCTTCGTGCTAAATGCAGGATCGAGAGAAAGAAACTGGGTCTTCTCTGGAGATTGCTAGGAAAGAAATACAGGACTTAAAGTCTGTCGTAACAAAATTCGAGGAGGAGAAGCAAGCGAAGAATAACCAAATCAGTGATCTTGAAAATCGTGTTGCGGAATTGGACAGAAAACTGCAGGAAGCATTGCAAAATGAGGTATTTTGTTCATTTATAGTGATCTTAGCCTAAGCACTAACTGATTCAAGAATCAAGTTTGATGTATGAAACTTGTTACTGAGTGAGTATAGGATGGTTGACAAGAGCAGCGAGTAAATTTTATCGTTTAGTTGTTCTAAGTTGTATGTGTTAGGTTTCTGATATATATATGGAAGCTATTTACTACATACCAGACTGTATTGAGGTAGTTTTTATAGCACTGTCATGGTCGGTCCGTGTTAGTGCTTTGTTTGTTTTCTTACTTTTATCTTATTGGTTTTTCAATTCTGACGCAGACTAACGTGAAAACTGAGCTTACACGTTTCAAGAGACACGCTGCCTTTCAGAAGGTATGTATGAAACCACTGTGTGGGCGAGATACATTCCAAGCTAGTTATTGGTCTGTGTTTGGTTGATCTTGTGTCCTTGCTAATTTGATTGGTGCAATGTCCTTTAAAGCACTTATATGACCTGTGATATGTGTGTCGTTCAGAAAAAAATTGACGACTTGAACAAGGAAAAAGAGGACGTTTCAAAAGAGACCGAGAATCTCAGAAAGCAAATTGAAGAGCTCAGAACAACTGGTATGTAATGCACACAGAGTTCTGCCGTATCTAGACTACTTAATGACAAAAGGCGTAGCTAGTCAGTTGCATATTCTTGTTTTGGTACTTTTGTGCTTACTCCACAACTTCGCTGGTCTTTACGGCTTGAAAATATCTTGTATTGACCATACGTGTTATAATGCTGTAGTCACTTTTCGGAGTCTCAGCTGAGACTCCCTGTTTTGGAACAGCCTCGGATGTTTTTCTTTGCAGAGGCTCACCACTTTTCTTACAATTCTCATCTTCAGGTTCAGGAAGACGACCTGGAGGTGATCAATTGGCTGCAAAGCAATATGAGGCACGGATAGAGCAGTTGCAGAAGGATTTGAAGGACGCAAATAGCAGGTTTGAGCAGGCTGAAAGGGAGGCGGCTGCTCGACAAGAGCAAGTTCAGAGGGAGGTTGAAAATCAGTTGAAAGAGAGAGATTCTCGCATTCAGGTTCGTACATTTCGCTATCTTCGCATAGTTCTTAAAATTGAGTTCGTAATAGTCCTACAATTAATTTGAGTTTCGACGATTTGCAAACCGTCGTTCGATTTGTTTTTATATAAAATATCTTCTACTCACATTGTTTACCTGTTGGATGAGAAGTACAATTAAGTGTTCCCTTCGCCGGTGTTGGGTTTGAGAGTGTCCAATCCCACTTGGTAGTGTAATCCCTCTATTGATGAAAGTTTCTGGGTTACTTGTTACTTGGGTACCTGTCGTCCAGGTTCTGGAAAAAGCTCTTGAGAGAGAAAAAGAAGAGGCAAAGAGAGAGAAAGTCAGGAGAATGAAGAATGATAGAGCTTATCTTGAATACAATCAGAAAGCGCAACAGGTGACAATATTTGTCATTTCTTACCTTGTCTTTGATTTGCACTTTTGAATGACCAAATTAATTTTATACCATTTCATGATTGTACGAAATTTATTGAGGATCCTTTGTTATTTTTACGAAGGTAGGAAATGTCTGAATGGAATTGAGCACTAGCAGCCATTTTCTCTTTCTTCTTGTACTTCTCTTGACTTCTTGTAAACCCTCCTGTTGGGTCTACTCAATGTAGAAACAAGGTGATAAGAGATTTTGGAGAAGGAGAAGGAGAAGGAGCAGTCTTATGTGTTACAGACCATCTCTGTTCTAGCTTATTCTCCCCAACAATTTGTTTTCAGTGGTTGAAAGTTCCTCCAAATGAATCGTCATTTGTGATTGTGATAATATTAATTCAGCTCAGTATTTTGGTATTTAATTATATCTCTTTCTCGATCTGCAGCAACTGGCTAGCGCAGGCCTGGTTGTGGAGCCTTCGACGAAGGCAGCAGAGCATGAGGAGACCGGTGGAACAAATCAAGGAACTTTACAACAGATGACGCAGGATGCAGCTCCAGAAACATCGACAGCTGCTACCCCTGCCTCTAGCACTCCTGTGCTTTCTGTGTCAACAACAGCAGGAGCTATAGAGCCATCTGCACCCATTGAAACCACTTCAGCAACTCCAGTTTCTGCAGAGCCATCCACCACTATCACTGAGCCTGCCAGTGGGATGCCGACTGCTCCCATTGCACCACCTTCTGTAGTACCAGCTCCTCCAGCTCCTCATTCTGGTGCGACTCGTCCTTATTCTGCGTCCTAGGCTTGATTGAGTTGTACCAGACAGTTAGGCTGCCTGTGCACTGCCGGTATTATTATGAGTCGAAGAAAATTAATTCTGCAGAAAGTACTTTACTAAGTGGGAGTTTAATTGTGTCACACGCTCTTTCGTCAAAATTTGCGTCATTTGGTATTTATGCTCATTGTCTTCTTCAGGACGTCCACTGAGGGCCGACGTTAATCCCTTCGTTCCTGGAGTATCGACTTCAGTCCCTCCAGTGCGGCCACCCATCAGAGCTACATCGTCTGCTAGTGCAAATGCTCCTGTGCGACCTCCAGCAAGATCGATTCCTACTATTCCTGCTGCTGCGCCATCCATTCCAACCTCATTTGACATCGCAAGAGAACGAGAGATGGCTCTGCTTCGTGAAAAAATAAAACAAGAAGAGGTACAGTAAAAGCTTGTCTCTAGTAGTGGAAGTATGAAAGCTTATTCATTTATTGTAACTAAGATGCTTTATTCGTATTCTGCTCTCTTAGGGGAAAATTTTTAACACATGAACTCACTTAGTGGCGTTCTGCTTATTTCCAACAGAGCAAACGCAAGACTACTCGCCGTTTGATTCGGCCTCGCATCGAGCCAGCGCATGGAGCGACCACTAGCTGCATGGAAACTGGAGACGGTTCGCAGGAAGTTGTAAGTGAAATGGTTGATGCCGACATTGAGATTCCAGGTGAAGGGAAGGCACCCGTAATATCAGAGCTTCCTGATAGTATAGCCTCCCCTCCCACTGGAGTTGGCGAAACCGTACCAAGTGCAGCTGCAGTTGAGTCCCCGATTGTGGTTGCACCACCGGCAACTGCAGTATCTGTTGCACGAAAGCGTGCAGCCCCTGCACAAGAAGCTACGCCTGATGATGAGCTCCCGTTGCAGGATAGCAAATCAGAGAAGGCCCCGCCACAGAAAAAATCACGTCCAGCTGAGGTGAGATGGTTGATTTGATCATGGAGATTCAATAGTATTCTAACCCTTTGGTGTATCAAAGTACTAAAAGAATATCTATCTCCCATCTGTCAAGGCGGCTCGTCTTCGATTGTCAATAAGGTTTGGCGGTGAAGTCGCAAACAATCGATTTGTTTGTACTTATCTCCAAAATTAGAGCATGAGAGTATTGGGGTGGGCTATGAAAAAGGATAGACTTATAAGAAACGTACTGAATGTGCAGGAACCACAAACGGAGGATCCGAACTCCTTAACTGGCGTACAAAGTAGTGCTCATCATGTGGAGAATGCTGATATTCCATCAGAAGTTCGTCCACAGGGTACTACGATGTCCGATATTTCTGATTCCGTTGATCATCGTCCTCTTGCTGATGCTGCTGATGCTCCAGCTTTGAAAAAGCCAAGAATTGTTCACGTAGATGATATTACGGCACCTGTTCAGTCTTTGGAGAAAGGCACGTCCTCATTAAGTCAGAATCTAGGTTTGCTCCATGAGAAGGCTGATTCGGCTCAGAAGGAATCTTCAAATCTAGAGGAGTTGGGTGGAAAACCTAGAGGACAAGTACAGGAAGCAGGTACGGAGTCGGTGGAACTACCAGTTGTGTCTACATTCAAGACTGATGGTCAACTTCCAGGCGAATCCACGATGGATAGTCTCCCCGCTACAAATCTTGACCCTTTCACAAACGTTGCAGAGCTGGTTGTGGATTCGATGACAGGAAGTGCTGTCGATGAGGCTATTGGTCAATTTCAAAAACCAGGTCCCGAGGTTGACTTACCTGGGGCCACTGCAACAGAGATTATTACAACAGTGACTACGATCATGGAAGAAGAAATTGTTACCACGACGGAAACAGTTGAAATGGGAACAGAACTTCAGAATCCTGATGACGCTGAAGAAGGTGAAATAGTTCCAGAGGGTGTGGAAGATGTCACCACACCTGCAGAAGCAGTGTCATCTGATGCTAATGCAAATGACAGCAAAGGCCGTGGTCCAGAATCGATTTCCAAGCCAGATGTTGAATACCCCAAGACTTCAATTACTTCTATCACTGTTGATGCGGAAAGTGTTCCTCAAGGAACAGAGGCAGCTGGTCCGAATTCTCCATTGCAATCAGAGGTGACAGATTCATCGTAGGATATATTACTAAAAGTCAGTCTAGGTCGGATTCATATTATCTAAATCATTAACTTGCTATTCTTATTGTAAACGTCAGTGTGATGAGAATACCAACTATCTTGTATATTCTACTGTATCTCATTTTGGCGGCCTTTGAGAAGTCGTAGCGTACTAATACTAACTGTGTAGTGTAATATCATACACTATACACTTGACCTCATTTTTGTGGCCTTTAAGAAGTTGTAGAGTATTTAACTGAATGTCTTTCACAGGTACCGATTCCGTCAACCTCTACTCCGGAGGTAGCAAAGCCTGCCGATACTGAGCCGTCTACTGAGATGGGTGTTGAAGAGAGATCGTCTGAAGCTGCTCTAACTGCTGAAGTTGCCAGTGGTCATCGGACAAGACTGGCAACAGGAACTGTGCAAAGATCTCCTGGGCGGGGTGGTACGACTATTAATTTGGCTGATCGTGCCAAGGAGAGAGCCGCACTTCGCCAAGGCGTTGCAGCTCCAACGTCCCCAGGTGGTCGTCGCGGTGGACGTGGTGGAAGAAAGGTACATTTCACCAGTTACATCTCGTTTTAATTTGTGTTTCAATACCAATTACTGACCACCTCGTTCTCTGGTTTTCTTGCAAGAGTATAATGTAGCTAAAGCTAGCTCAGGTGCACTTGATTAAATATTATACCTGCTGTGGCGCTTAATCTTAATGTGCTCTAGAAGTTGGCTGTTAGCTTATGATTTCCATGTAGCGACTGTTATCTTACTACCTTGTGTCTTACATATTAATCAAGATTGCTATATTTAATCTGACCAATTAAATAATGAAAATATTGATTTTGTATTTAAGAAAATGAGAGTACTTAAAAGGTGTCATTAATATTTTTGTCGGGTAATAATGTGATGCTCAGAGAGGTGTAGGAGCAGGGCGTGGCAGGCTAGGCGGTGCAGGAAGAGGTGAGACGGAAGCTTTTTCCTTGTTCTATTTGTTTAAAGAACCTTGATAGCTGTATTCAAGGAAAGCATTTCTTGTATAATTTTAGACGGTTGCCGTATGATATACATGGTTTTTATTTTCGAGGTTCACCTCCTGCTGATATTAGTGGTGCTGCATTTACTGAATATTGGCAGATTTTTGAGAATTTGTCTCGTCTTCTTGAAATGTTTTTTCTTTCACTGTAGGTGAAGGCAGTGGTACATCACCGCAAGGAGGAGCTTCAGGAACAAATCCAGGCGATCAATCACAACAACAATCCACTAATCCTTCAGTTCCACACGATTTTAAAAACACTAAGGACAGTCAAAGTTGAAGGCAGAGCCAAACAAGGCAGTGAAGGTTGTGGCTTAAGCTCATCTGGAAGCAAAAATGCCATTGATGGCTACAAATCCTGAGTACGATTTACTGAAATTTTATTTGACCTGCTCTAATTATTTTTCTTGTCGAGAAATTCGGGGTACAAAGATGTCCAGACGGTATTGGTTAACATGTGCATAACTTGTTTTTGGGTTACTGTTGGAGTATGTAGGGTCTACAGGCTTTCAGAGGGGTAAACCAGGCCTTATGTGCTCGGTGATTATAGTAGACACTTTAGTGTTCAATGTTGCTCTCATGGTTCTTAAGAGGGTACATTTCGGAAGCTTTTCATCAAGTTTCAAGTCTGCAGGTGAGGCTTGTCCCGTCTGTATGAGGACGTGCATTGGCTGAGTGGTACCAATTTATCCATGTTGATTCGTCGCTGTTTCTGCAGTTGCAAGGAAGATCGTTTCATCAGATGCAATTACTTCTTTTGTTGCATTTCGTCTGGTGTTATTCAATCGTGTGGAAAACAATGGTTAAATCTGAATTTGTGTGTGATGCATGAGTGATGCGTTTTGTGAATTTTCCAACTCTTGCACTCATGCAATAACCGAAGGGACATAGTATCACTTCTGTCTAATTTTCTACCGTTCATTCGTATGAATTTAAACCAAACCTTGGCATCTCAATGTAAAATGCCATTACTTCCATAATATTGATTGCAAAGCTTGGATCTTATATAATTACAAAAAAAATTGTATTTAATTGCTAGGACTTGCAAGCGAATAAAGTCAAGCTTGGAAATCAATTTAAAATCTTTGCTGTTGTGATCAACTTTCTAAAATACCTTTATTTAATTACTAGTGGTAGTTGGTGATAACTTGAGTACAATGTATTAAAAACTTATGGAAATCCTACTACATCAAATAATTCTTCTAGCAAAGGCATAGGACATAGGTTTAGTCTTGTAGTTAATTGATTAGTAACCTCCACACATCCTCTTTTTTATTCAATTATCAAAAATATCTTTTTTTGATGACAACCATTGCACATGCATACTCTCCATTAGAAAGTTCAATCAAAACCATTGCTTATAATTCTCTGTAATAAGTTCGAATTCTAACCCTTTGTAACATGCTAAGGCTATAAGGCTCGTTAAAAATTAAATGATTGTCTTCAAATCCAATGTGAATTGGATTGTCTTTAAATCTTTAAGATCTTAAAGACTAAAAATAAAAAAATTGCAATACAAGTAAATGAATGCTTGTATATTCTATGTTTTAACATTAGTAAGATGGGGCTCTAATTCCAATAGCCAATCATCAAATTCTATGGACTCTTTTAAAACATTTGGAGCATCACTTAGTGCCAACATGGTCCATGGTTGCTATTTACTTGAAGAAGTAACATCCATATCTCTTGCATCATTACTTAAGACCATAGAAGAAGTTTCTCTACTACAATTGGTTTATTAATATACCGCTCATATAACAGATGAAACATTATTGAAAAGGACTTGTAAGAACATCTCTCAAATATCTATTCTTCCAAAATTTAGAGCTAAAGCAAAAAAAATATGATACAATTGAAGTTTTTCTACAATTTTCTACTTTAATCATATTGCTTGCCAAAGCTTATCATCAAAAGACTTTGACAATATTTCTCCTTGGTTATAGTCTTCTATCCAAAGAGTGAGCTATTTGCCACTCTAATATTGTTGAATTACAAGATACATGCTAAAGAGCCATACTAATGTATTAAAGTCTATTCTTTGGTCTAAAATAAAATATTCTTGATCTTTGGTAAGATCATGGCAGACCATAGTACAAATTTTAAAATGCATGAGACATAATTGTTCATTTGTAGTAGACTCTTGATAAGACTTGGTACTAAAATTCCACATCATACTTAGTCCTTGAGCTTAAAAGGCAAAAAAATGAAGATAATTTACAAAAATTAGAAATGGCCTTTAAGGCTCTTCTATCTTGTTGACCAAAGCAAATAAATATGTATTATCTATGATCATTGCTATGGACATCCAATGTTCATCTAAAATATCATCTATCTTCTAATTAGTAGACAATTTAACTTAAAAAAGTATCAATTCCGGTTTGAAACTAGGTGAGGTCAATTATAATATAAAGAAGATTGATATTTGTAACTTCTTGTGAGCAAATGTATTTGTAGCATTATAAAAAATGAGCCTACTCCTACATACCAAATACAAAATTTAAATTTGGTTTATGGTAACCTTCTCCAAGTCAAAAGATAATGGCATGTGAGCTTAGTTAATTTGGTAGTATAGACCACATTGCCTAGTTTGCATGCTATTTGTTAGTTGTTCTAGAATTAGAGTCACTAGCATTGCATTCTAAGCAAATCTTTGTGAATGAGTAGCAACCACCACCACCATCTTCTTAGAAGCAAAAATCATATGAATACCTAAAATTGAAGTATTAATTTCACAACTAGTATTTACTTTGAACTTGGTAATTTGATCTTAAGATTTTATTATTTTAAATTTCTCTTTAAAAATAGCCACCTTAACTTCTAAAGTCTTCTTCTATTTAAAAAAAGATCACTTTTTTAGATACAATTAAAAAAAATGCTTATCATCATGCCTAATCTTATTATGATTGGAGAATATTATTTATTTTTTACCTAATCTTAGATTCTTCTATCTTTGTTTTTTTTTTAATATTCTTATTTCTTAGGCTTTTTGACCTTCTTATCTTTCTTCTTATTCTTTGGACAATTATGATCCTTTATTATATGACCTTCACTACAATTCCAACAAATCACTAATCTTTTTATTTATATTTCAATTAAGTTACTCATAGCTATAATGATAGTCTTTATAGACTTAGAATCCATTGCTATAGAGGCAACCATATCTATAGCATCATAATAAGAAAAAAATTTGTTACATGATTCTACTACTTCAAATGATTGCAATAGTATTGCCTTATTATTATAATTTATAATAACATATAGAATAATTAGCTCCAATAACCATTGGTCAATCTTAAATAAGAAAATCTTCATCAATTGATTATTTATAAATATATTATTCAACTTGATAAAAATCCTTGACAACCATATATATATGGTATGTGGTGTACTATTTCTTTCATGCTAATAGTTTTAAATGCTTTATTATATTATATAAAATCTAACTTGATAATGTAGTGAGCATCTAGTTGTAGAAAGGATTTATCTAATTCTTAAAGTTCTTTTCATAATTCAAAAATAAATGAGGTATTTAAAAATATATGTCTTAATAATCTTGATTTTCTTAGAAATCCTAAAGTCAATCAATTCTAAATTCTATCAATTCTAAATTACAAATCCAAATAATTATAAACAATCTAAACAAAATACAAAAAAAGACTTTAAAAAATCCTTAAAAAAGTCTAAATAAATCCCAAGAAATCCTAAATATATTCCATCAAATCTTTAAAAGTAAAAAGTATTTACTAGATTTTCACTTAGTAAAAAGTAAAAGTAAAAAGTAAAAATTATATTTTTAAGTAGATAATTTTTTTTATCTTTCCAATGATATAAAAAACATATAAATCTAAGTTATTATGAGTAAGTTATGATAATTCAAAATTAGAAGATAAATAATGAAAAAAGTTAAGTAGAAATTTTTACCTCAAGAGTAACTTGTTAAAAGATCATGGATTCGAACCTCACCAAGGCTCACAAGTAATATATATGGGTGCTCTAGAGAGGCCATGAGGCCTTAGTTTTATTCTCCTACCTACATCCAAGGTGCCACAACCCATATGGGATTTGTGCACCTCCATTCTTACAAGGACTATACTAGCTACTGGTCCTCCTATTTTATACTAGTAGAACTAATAATTTTGCATTTTTGACTTCACCATGGTGTTTAAAAACACCCTATTAGCCTAAGAACCTAGTATAGCCTTCAAATCTTGCTCCATTTCTTCATAATGGCTCCCAAGGTGGTAAAACTCATTTTTATCAAAGTCTTCAAAATTGTTCTAAAAATTCTTAATAAATTATAAATAAATTTTAAATAAATTATAAAAATATCTATAATATTTTTAAGATGATAATATCAATTTAAAACTATTTTATTCTACCTTGGAAATTTTTTATAATAATAAAATCAATAAAAATCAACTCAAAATCTTATTTTTTACAAAAATAATTAAAAAGACATGAGATTTCTTTCTCATGCTTCTTCTACCTACTAAGTAATATTCATAGGTTTTCAATGAATAATACATGTAATTAGAAGGCTAATGTAGATATTGGTCTTAATAACTAATTCTTAATATTTAATAATAAATAAAAAATATTAAACCAACTAAAATAATTACCTCCAAGACTTATTAAGACTCCATTTTTGTAACTTTTCTTCTAATAAGACTTCCATATTTATAAATACTTCTAAATTCTAATAAACACTTAAATAGTCAAAAAAATCTCTCTAATCATAATATTTGTATAATTAAACGACTTAAGGCTATATTTTTAATTAATCCACAAATTAAAATCTATTGGAGGGGCTCACAACTTCTAAACCCTAAATTCTATTAATGATAGATACAAGATCCAATCGTCTTATTGATAGTTAATATTGCATCGTAAATACTATTCTAATACTTGATTAATTTATTCTATTTGGTCATTAGTTTGAAGATGGATAGTCGAAGAAAGTTTAATATCCACCTTTAATATTTCAAAAAGATACTTCCAAAACTTAGATATGAATTAGGATCTTTGATCAAATACAATATCATTTGATAGGCCATAATATCGATATATATTGTTGAAAAAGAGCCTTGCCATTTCTTCACTAGATGCAAATTTTTTGCAAGGGATGAAATGAGCCATCTTTGTGAGTCAATCAACCACTACAAAGATGCTATCCAATGAATTAGATGGTGATAGATTTGTAATGAAATCCATCGAGATAGAAGACCATAACCGTTTTGGAAAAGATAAGGATTGTAAAAGTCTATAAAGATGATGTCAAGGATTTTTGGATCTTGAACAGATGTCGTAACTATTATAGACTGAACCACTCCAAACATAGCTGCAATACATTTTAGAATGTTCCACCAGTCATCCACGTCTCATTATCCAAGAACATTCCATATTTATTTCGAGCAATATAAATATAACTCGTGAACCACACTGATCTTTAATTTCTAATACAGACTCATATTAGTTACATCAAAGTTGTCACCTTCACAACACATCGTCTAGTTGCTTGTCTACATCCTCGTCCTCGTCCTTGCCCACGTCCTATCTATGTCTTCATCTACGTTTCTAATCTTGTCTTCAATAATATATTAGAAAGTCTCAAATATCAAGACTACCCGTTGTACCATGTCGGACTCGATCAAAAACAATCTTCATGTTCAAGTTCAACTCCTCTCGGAATAGCTGAGACAAGCCCATGTCGCCATCATTGCTCTCCAAACTGGAACCGAACATGCACCACAATCAAATACCACTTCTTGACTTAAATCCAAGATTTGTCTACCAGAACCTTTCAGTGGAGATCGCCAAGAAATCTGGAGATTTATCAATGAACTTCATCACGTATAGCAGCTACAGCCTAACAAGTACGTCATTGGTAGCCTCAAAGTTGAATTACTCGGCATACTTCTTTGCAGCGCCGCCTTGAAATGGTTTTTATCATACTTGGAATCCAATGACCCAATATTCAACGACTTTGATATTATGATCAAGCTACTGGAAGTGGCGTTTGGAAACCTTGACCGTGTCCAAACGGCCACTAGAAAGCTCGAGCACCTACGACAACGTCGACGTTGTCGGAGTAGAGAGAATCTGCCTCAAGAAAGCGCTGGGCTTCTGGCTGCCACTAATTACTCAAGCAAGATTCAAGTATAATAAAAACCCCCAAGTTTATATAAAAGAGATCTTCATAGGGCTATTACACCCAATACATAAGCCTAATTTCCTCAAACCACACAAAACATAACAAAATACTCTAAACCCTCATTCCTCCGTAGGAAGGGAATTTTTCCTGAACTTCAATAACTCGTAACTTTTAATCCAATTGTCCGAATCTACTTCAAATTTACATGTAGTACTAATGTATTCTTCAAAACTACCACCACAAATTTCAACTGTTGATTAATTGTCAATCTTTGGATATCGCCAAAACCCTAGCAGTAGCTTTAAACCCTTGTTTACAAACACCCGTGTACTAAATTCTTCATATCTCACAATCTAAAATTCCA
The DNA here is from genome assembly GCA_036785485.1 of Physcomitrellopsis africana. Classification (NCBI taxonomy): domain Eukaryota; kingdom Viridiplantae; phylum Streptophyta; class Bryopsida; order Funariales; family Funariaceae; genus Physcomitrellopsis; species Physcomitrellopsis africana. The sequence goes on from JAWRVF010000668.1 coordinate 128,114, forward strand.
AATGCTATGAAACTTTGATGTATAGCTTTTTAGCATAACAATACACCTTCTTGGAAATTTTGAGACAAAAATTAGTCCAAAAACTTAAAATATGGTAAACCCCATCACCATCAACAAAACGGTCCACATATTGCCTTGGAATTCAAACTGCTGTCTTTGACTCCCAATAACTCCTGCTTTAGAACTCCAAATGTAGTAATTCTTCCACATTAGGTGTAGAGCTTAAAATCTCCTCTCTAGCCGCGCCTCTTGATCTTCAAAAGCTTTCATACAACTCCTCCAATTCTCAAAAGAGTGACAGTATGTCTCATATTGACACCTTATCTTCAAATGGCTATAACTTCTTTACCCTAACTTCAAATCCTCTAATTTTTGTACACAAATTGTACCCAAAATCCTAAACTTTACAACTTTAGATTTTGATTTCCTAATGGCTTCCTTGAAGTCGCCGAAACCCTTGTTAAGGTCGCGGGCAGCCTCCTCAAAGCCCATTGGGCATGGTATTCGACCAATAGGGATGAAGTTTCCCATTCCTTGCCTTCATCCGACCATGCTTTCATTTCATCCCTTCCAATTAGCCTCCTACTAGCTTATATTTTCATCCTTAGGCTCCCACCTTCTCTCAAGGCTTCATACTAAACATTTAGATCTTATAATTTTTAAATACCATAATCAAAACAAGTAAAATTAAATAAAGTTTCTTCTATCAATCCCTTTAATTTATTTTACTAATCATTCTAACACATATCTAAATTTATAAACATATTATGATTTTTGAGAGGATTTTACATACTGTAAGCAATTTCAGTACGACAACGCGCAGCTAGTGTGTACGTTATTGAGTTCCGTATTGTCGCTTCCGACCTCGATTGGAATAATACTGCTAAGATGTATTGATTCTATTCGGGCCTCAACCCGGATGTCAAGAACTTACTACTCTCAAAAGACAAGCTCTCCTCGCTTATTCAAGCAATCAATGATGCCATCGCCTGCAACAACTGCCTATTCGAACATCGACAGGACATGCGATCATCGACCTCACCGGCTAGATTATTATCAAAGACTCGAAGTGCCACTCCGACCAATTACAAGCAATGCATCAAGACTAGTGGGATCGACAAAAATCTCAAGCATCACTCGGATGGTCATCAACGGAGCGAGGATCAATATAAAAATACCAATACAACATCGCCAATTAAAAATTCAAGAGCGAGAACGTCGCACTCGAGACAATCTCTGCTTCTATTGTAATGAACCTCATCACATGGTTTATAACTGCTCGTAGGTTCCTACTTACTCCTAGCATCAAGGAAATGCAGAAGCCCGCCTTTGAGCTCAGGATTGAGTCCAAGCATCGTTAGCAATATACTCAAAAAGCCCTCCAAAGCCCCTGAAAAGCCGCCATATCATACAGCAAGTACCGCAAGCAACATCAAAACTCTACATCAGCCAATCACCTTATACATTGACTCGATTCTGCTCACAATACAAGCCATGGTCGACAATAGGGCTTCCGACTTGTTTATTGATTACAAATTTGCAAAGGAATATAAACTACTGATAATGCTCAAGGAACACCCTTGTCTAGTGATGGTCATCGACGATTCTGAGATCGACCCGATAAATCAACAACCTTATTGAGCAACTGAGAGACACCAAGGTTTTTACCAATATCCATCTCAGATTTGCCTACAACCTTGTTTGTATCCATGAACGTGATGAGTGGAAGACCGCATTTAGAACGTGCTATGGCCACTTTGAATACATGGTCATGCCGTTCGATCTTGCCAACGCACCTGTAACTTTTCAACATTTCCTCAATGATATATTCAGTGACTTCCTGAGTTTACAGTCATCTATTTGGAAGACATCTTTATTTATTTAAAGGATCCTAAAGACCACCACGACCACGTACACCACGTTTTACAAAAACTTCAAGAACATGGCCTCCACACAAAACTAGAGAAGCCTGAATTCCACATTGAGCAAATCGAATTCCTTGGCTTCATCATATCTAAAAACGGCATCTCTATGGATTCCAAGACCGTCACGAACCTCACTAAGCTCCTCAAGAAAGATGTTCTATTTCATTGGAGCCCACAACAACAAGCTGCATTTGACACGCTAAAATCTAACTTTGCAAATACTCCAGTACTTGCACATACAGACTAGTCACAACCATTTGTCATCGAAACTGATACGTCAGACTTTGCTATGGGCACTATACTTTTGCAAAGAAACCTACAAGATGGAAAACTTCATCTGTGTGCTTACTTCTCACGATCGTTGAGTCAGGCAGAAAGAAACTATGATGTAGGAGATAAAGAACTATTAACAATCAAATATGCATTCGAGGAATGGCGACATCTTTTCAGAGGAGCACAACACAAAGTCACGGTACTCTCCAACCACAACAAATATACATCTCGGAGGGTCACTTACAACTTCAAGTCCTCCTAGAGCAGCATGACTCTGCACAAGCGAGTCACTTTGGACAAAACAAGATGGTGGAGCTTGTCTCGTGTAACTTTTGGTGGTCGATCCTCTGGCGTTACGTATCTTAATATATCCAAATATACAAGGTATGCATAAGAACAAAGATACCACATCGTAAGCTATTTGGCCTATTACAACCACTCCCGATTTTGAGCCGAAATTGGTCCTCCGTTTCTATGGATTTTATTTCAGATCTTTCCTTATCCAATGGCTATACAGCACTTGTAGTGGTGGTGTGTAGGAAATCCAAGCAAGCTATCTTTATCCCGTGCAAAGACATGTTATCCGTAGAAGACACCGCCCACTCATTCCTTAAAAATGTCTACTGCCACCATGGTCTTCCCGACAACATCGTATCCGATCGTGGTCCACAATTCATTTCTAAATTCTAATCAAGCCTTTTTAAACTATTCAAGGTTAAAATCAATCTATTGTTAGGCTATCATGCAGAATCAGATGGACAAACAAAACAGTGTCATATTACATAGCCTTCTATATGGGAATACACTGGGTACCTGGCTGTAGAGAGTTTATTTGAAACTTGATGGCAAAAATCCAACAGGTGATTTGTCCTTAATAAAAAAAGACAAATAATACAACAATCTCACAAAAAATAAGTCATATATATATATATATATATATAAACCCTCTTGTATTCAAGTAATTTTGTACAAAAAGGGTTCAAATTTCCACAAAGACCCTTCAAAACTTTGTTCACCCTCAAGGACTTATTTCTTGCTAAACTTTAGAGTTCAATAACTCTTGATTTAATCATTTAGTTTCTAAAAAATTTAGTTCAAAGTGTAGAAAATCTTCTTAAGTTTCACTCTAAGAAAGAATCAACCATAAATTTATTTTTGATTGTCCGATTTTTTAAAATCCCTAGCAGATGCTTAAAATCCTAGCTTAGAGACACCTAAGCACTATTTTCCTTATATCTCACAAACCTAAAATCTTAATGCCACAAAATTTATGCACATAGTCTTGTGACATAAATATATACATTTTTGAAAATTTTGAGCTAAAAATTTATCAAATTGTCTAAGATATAGCTCAAAATGTAACCACTATGTAAGTGGGTCACTTACTACCCTTAAGTTTGTAAGCTCTGACTTTAACTCCCAATATCTCCTTCACCCTAGTTTAAATTTCATCAAGCTGCACTTAAAAAGTATAGCCGTGAAAATATTATCTCTAATCTTAGTCATTGATCCTTGATTGCTCTCTATATGCGCGAGTTATATCCAAGAGAGTGATAGTAGGTCCAAAATTGACACCTTAACTTTGAGCGCCTATAATTTCTTCATAAAAAGTGCAAATCACACAAAATTTGCACCTAAATCAGATCCAAAAACCTAGCCTCTAATGTTTTTGGCCTAATTTTAAACCAAAAACCTAGCCTCTAATGTTTTTGATCTTAGCCTCTAATATTCGACTCCCTTCAAAAAAAAAAAATCCTAACTCCTAATAAACCCTCGGGCAGCCTCCTTAAAGCCCATTGGGCATGATTTTTGGCCAATTAGAATAGGGATTTCTATCATCCACCTCTTTTCATCCACATAGATAGCCAAACTATCCTTTTTACACTAAAGACCTCTTTCTAACCCTTCTTCTTTTAAGATTTATATACTTGGTGCTTTAAGCACCAAATAAAAGAATTAAACTAAGATTTTAAGGGTCACCAATGTCTAACAAAGATGACTAAGATATACAAAAGTTACTATCAATATTAAATCAATCTAAAAATAAACCTTAATAATAACTCTTTTAATAGATCCCTTCTAAACCAGCAACCTAATCCCATCCTATAACCAATAAATCCCACTGTTTTGGCTTTTATGTAATTATATAATAAATTTTATATTAAATATATATGTACAATTTTTTCACATGGTAGCCGAACCACAATACGACAATGGGTCAACCAAATCCTAGAACAATACCTTCAATGTTTTGTGAATTATCAACAAGATGATTGAATGGATTTCTTATATTTTATGGAATTTTTGTACAACAACTCCGAGCATGCCTCTACACGTGTCACACCATTCTTTGCTAACTATGGTTACCACCCACGAGCCGATTTCCTTCGCTCGATACAAACATAAGCATCCCGCATAGAGCAAATTGTAAGGGACATGGAGGAATTAAATTCTTGGATCTTGACCGACCTAGTATTAGCTCAAAATGCATACAAGTCCTACGCAGACAAGAAGCGACCTTGCGCCAAACTTGATTATTGTCGACTAGGATTCTTCAAAATTTTGAAGAAAATCAATGAGGTCCCTTATCTATTGGAACTTCCATCATCCATGCATGTTCATCCGACCTTTCACATATCACTCTTTGACCTAGTCGCCGTCACTCAGATCCCAAGCAGGACTCAAGAAATTCCCAAACCGATGGAGATTAATAACGAACTGGAATACAAGATTCAAGACATATTGGACATATGGATTAATTGCGGCCATCTTAAATATCTTATTGATTGGAAGGACTATGGACCCGTTGATAGATCATGGAAACTTATCAGTAATGTCACCAAAGCGGATGAACTAATTCAGCAATTCCATAAACGCTTCCCTAACAAGTCCAAAGCTGTACACGCATTAAGAAACAAGAAAGGCATTTGTAAGGATGTTAGAGACTAAATTATACTAAATATAGTTGTAATATATTTCAAAATATTCCACCAATCATTTACATCTCATTATCCAAGAACATTCCATACTTGTTCCGAGCAGTATAAATACGACCCGAGAATCACACTGACCTTCACTTTCTAATACAAATTCATATTAGTTACATCAAATTTCTCACCTTTGCAACATAGTATCTAATCGCTTGTCCACGTCCTTGTCCTTGTCCTTGCCCATGTCCTATCTACGTCCTTGTCTACATCCCTCGTCTTGTCTCTAGCAGCAAGAAAATACAAAGTCCTTCATTACCTTCTACATTTGAAGCCATCAAAAATCTTGAGTAATAAATTCCAAAGTCTTGTTAAATCCAAAGTGACCCATAGCAAAAAAGTCATAGTGAGATTGAAGAACTCATAGTTGTGTTGGTCCTTCTAGAATATATAAACGTTCTTTAAAGTATATAAGATCTTCTTCAAATTTAAACTTTTCAATATTTTCTTTCAAGCGATGCTTGACATCAAGGGCTAAAGCATTATTAGTGATTGCAGCATATATTTCATTGAGGAAAGTAGGATCGATAGGTGCCAATGTAATAATAGCGCAAAGACAAAATTATTCTGGTTTCAATAAAGTTGTATATTGATGATCAAACGTTGCCTTCTCTACTCTTGGTACAAGATATGATCTCCTTGATAGAGCATCAAATAATCCTTGTTGCTTCCCAGGTCGATAAATGATGACAAAGTTAAATCAAGATAGCAACATATTTCATCCAGCTTGGCAACTATTAAGAATCCGAGCTGACATAAAATATTTTAAATTCTTGTAATCTGTACATACAATCATAAGATGCACTGCTCCTTTAAGAAAATGATGCCATTCTTGAAAAGAATGTATAATAGCAAAAAACTCCATTTTATAGATTTCATAATTAATTTCAGCAACAAAGAACTTTTGAGAATAAAATGCAATAGGATGGAGTTTGTCGTCTATATCCATTTGTAAAAGTATAGCCTTTAGTGCAAAATTTGAAGCATCAATTTCCAAATATAATAGCTTTGTAAAGTCTAGATGCACCAATATTAGGACTATAATAAATGCCATCTTCAAGTCTTACAATACCTTCTTTGCTTAAGGCTCCCATTCTAACTTATCCTTACATGTCAATCAAGTAAGAGGGGCGGCAACTTGAAAGTAATTTTTTATGAGGATCCGATAAAAATTATCAATTGAAGAAAATATTGTATATCCCTCACAATCTTCGGAATGGCCTATTGTATAACTACTTCTACTTCCTTGAGATCCATTGTCAAACCCTCAATAGATAAGATGTATTCCAAAAATTCTATCTTAGGTTGGTGAAATAAACATTTTTCTGGTTTGGCATACAAACCTATATCTTGTAGCTTTTGTAATATCAATTTGACATGCCCTTCGTATTCATCCAAATCTTTTAAGTAGATTAAGATGTCATCAAGATAAATCACCATGAACTTGTCCAAATACTCTCAAAAGATATCATTCATTAAATGATGAAAGATAGTGGGTATATTTATTAGTCCAAAGGGTATGACATTATATTCAAAATGTCCATACCTTGTCTAAAATGCGATCTTCTATCCATCTCTTTTCTTGATCCGTATTAAGTTGTATGCTCTACAAAGATCTATCTTAGTATAGATCTTAGCTTGATTGAGTTGTTCCAAGAGTCTTAAAATTAATTGTAGTGAATAATGATTCTTTATTATTATTTTATTCAATCCCCAATAATCAACACACATATATAAAGAACCATCTTTCTTCTTTACAAAAAGTATATGTGCACTTGCTAGAGACTTTGAATGTCTGATAAAGTTCTTTGTAAGATTTTTATTAATATAATCTTTTAATACTAAAATTTCATTTTAAAAAAGATTATAGATTGAGCCAAAAGGTGGTTGCATTTCTTCCTGAAGATCTATAGCACAATCACATGGTCGGTGCTCCTGCAATATATCAACATTTTTCTTTTGAAAAACATCTTAAAATTCATTATACTGATCTGGAATACTTTTCGATGAAGTCATATCTTCTTTAATTGGAGTCACTTAAATAAAAAAATAGTATATTTTTTTTAGCCAATCTTATGAAAGCCCTTATTCCAACAAATAAAGGTTTATCAATTCGTGGCTTTTTTTGAATTATTTTTACAGAGATTTTTATATGAAATATTATTCTTCACAACCTCCAATCTATAGATGGATTATACTTTTCCAACCAAGATAGCTCAAGAATAATAGGATTTGAAGGAATTCTAATAACGTTAAATTCAATCTAGCTTCTATGATCTTTGAATAATACTTCTATAGGCATGGTTTCATGGGTGATACTACCAAAGAATAAAGATTGTCCATCTATTACCTGTACATGAATAGGTTTGGATTTCTGTATTAGAAGAATTTTGTAAAGCTTAGTAAATGCCTCATCTATGAAACAAGCAAATGCCCTCGAATCTAATAAAGCGATTGTCTGAAGCTTTCAAGGGCCCAAATACAAAAAAATTATAAAACAATGAGTAGGTTGAGCAAAAAGAACTTAAATAGTTTTGTAATATTAGATTGTCCAGTCCCACAATCCTTATTGTGACTAAATATTGTCATTTTTCTGAACAATTGCAATCCTAATTTTGATAATGTGTCGATTTTCTTATTTCAAGCAATTGCCAATCTTATGGCCTTCCTTGCCACAATACAAGGATAGACCTTCTTCCATTTGATGCTTCTTTTCTTACAAACTAAGAGGTTTAAATCATATTACATCAAGTTGCATATCTTCTACTTCTAAGTGTGAATTCAAAATGCTTGTTGATATAGCAGGAGTATGTCGAATTGCTTGTTGTCTTGTTGAAGCCCATGAACATTGATCTTGTCAACATTGAAATAATTAGTTATCATATTTTACAGCTTGGCTAATGGCTTTATTGAGCGATTGTGGATCCAAAAGTGACAATAATAAATTCTTCACATCATTTTTTAATCTCCAATAAAATTGGCTCATTAGGACTTCTTTGTCCCAATTGATGTTGCATATTAATTACCTAAAATAAAATACATAGATTGATGCAAAGCACGCTGTCGTATTATAATTACTTATAATATGTAAAAATTAATTAAAATATAATATATTCTTATGAGTCTAGATATATATTAGAATGGTTAGTAAATTAAATTAAAAATGGTTGATAGAAGAAACTTTATTTTATTTTATTTTTACTTGTTTTGATTATGATATTTAAAAATTATAAGATCTAAATGATTAGTATGAAGCCTTGAGAGAAGGTGGGAGCCTAAGGATGAAAATTTAAGCTAGTAGGAGACTAATTGAGAAGGATGAAAGCAAGGCATGGTCTGATGAAGGCAAGGAATGGAAAACTTCATCCCTATTGGTCGAATATCATGTCCAATGGGCTTTGAAGAGGCTACTTGCAACCTTAAGAAGGATTTCAGCGACTTTGAGGAGGACATCCGGAGATTAGAAGCTAGTATTATAAATTTTAGGATTTTGGATATAACTTGTGTACAAAAATTAGAAGATTTGGAATTAGGATAAAGAATTAATAGCCGTTTGAAGTTAAGGTGTCAATTTGAGACATATTGTTACTCTTTTGAGTATAAGAGGAGTTTTATGGTAGCTTTTGGAAATCATAAGGCACACTTAAAATGATGATTTTAAGATCTACATCTTTTATGAAGGAATTATTGCACTTAGAGTTCATATAAAAGAGCTATAGGGCATTGAAGGCGGCTGTTCTAAATCAAAGGTAGTAAGTGAGCGATTTTGTTAATAGTAATGGTTGGAGCCATAATTTGAGTTTCCGGACGAATTTTTGATTTAAACTTTTGAGAGATTGTGACATTTTATATTAAAAAGCTATATATGCAAATTTCGTGGCATTTGAGCTTATAGTTTGTGAGATATGAAGAAATTTGTATGCAGGTGTATAAAGACAAAGGTTTGAAGCGACTCTTCGGATTTTCAAGATTTCAAGATCCGCAATGAATTTGTGATTGAAATTTGATGCAAAGGTTGATAAAAATACATCAATATCTTATGTAAAATTTTACTATGTTTAAATAATCAGATCAGGAGATATGAAGTGTTGAAATTTGGAAAAATTTCTACATAAGGATACATAAGGTTTTAGAGGATTTTATCATATTTTGGATGTTGTTGGTTATTTGAGGCTTATGTATTTGGTGTAATTGCTCTAAAAGATAAAATATATATATATATATAAACTTAGAATTTTTCTTATTTTGAAGCTTGATTGAGAAATTAGTGACAACCAGAAGTCCAGCACTTTCTTGAGGCAATCTCTCTCTACCTCGACAACGCCCCTTGACATATTGCTTTGATCTTAATTATTGCTTATCGAGTCTTATCATATTCTCTAAATGCTTCCATGAAAATTTCAAAGTTGCTCAAAATTGATGATCTTTTTTCAAACATGGGAGTAAATCATGATAGTACTTATTTGGTAAGCAAGGTGCCAATCAATCCAACCTATGATTCTTCTATCGTATAAATATCAGGTTATAGAATTGTTATCAATCAAATTTGATTGAAAAATCTTTTGAACTTTGAACATGTATCATTATATTTCTTTGAAAGATTAATTCAAGGCTCCTTACATTGTTGAATAGGTGGATTTTCTTGGCATAGCATAGATAATATTGCATCTTCAAGTACAAATAAGAAATAATAAGAACCAATAAGAACTTGAATTAAATAGATGAATATATGAACAATACTAAGAAAGGTGAGTTAAAACTCTAAGAGATGTGTTGTCAAGATTGAAGAACTCTTCAGCCTTAGCCCCTATATATATTCATGTCTAAAACGCTTTCTGAGTTACTCCATCAAACTAAGAAGCTTCTCAAGTAGCTTCTACTAACTGGGAAGCTTCTTGAGCTCCTTCCACTAACTGGGAAGCTACTTGAACTCCTTCCACTAATTAGAAAACTTCTCAACTAACTTTCATCAAATTAGGAAGCTTCTAGAATGTTCTAGAAGGTTTTGTGAACCTCCGGAGTATATGTCCCTAATAACTACACATCCAATATAATTTTTTTGAACCTACAATACAATTGTATAAGGTTTTGTATCAAAAAAATATAAATAATATTCTTAAATCTTCTATTTATAGCCAAAACAACCTTCATTTATAAAACTAATTATACTATTAGATTCCTTGATGAATTCTATATGAAATATATCTAAATTTTATTCCAATTGAACATATCATGCCTCGACAATTAATCTTTAAAGTTTGGAGATTTTTAAAACTATACTATCAAAATCTTTTAGAATCTAGATTTTTAATAAATTTAATTATCTAATAAAATTTGTGAAATCTTAATATTTTTTAGATTAAAAGAATTAGATATTATTATCTTATTGAGGAGAAGATTATTAAAGTTGCCACTAAGTGCCACTACTTACTATTGTTCCATATCGTCCTAACTTGTTGTTACATCTCTACCTTATATTCTATATTAATTTCTTCTTGCAATTACATACAATGTGATCTTTCTCACTACAATTGTAGTAAGACTAGTCATTCAAAGCCATGCCACCACAACCACTATCAAATCTTCCTAATCCTTATTTATCAAAATCTCTACTTCTCACAATATCCCAATCAGATTCTTGACCTTTCTTCTAACCTCTCCCACAACCTCTACCACCATACATATTATGCTTGTAGCTTGTACCTTGAATAAACTCACTTTCAAGATCCTTCATGACTAATGTCTTTGTCTTTCCATCCTCACTCTACTTCACTTTGAATTCTAATAGCTGAACTTCTAATATGGTTTAAAATTCAATCTAACAAGATTTGCAAAAATCTACCAAAATAATCAAGGAGTATAGATTCTTACTAAATGAATAGATATAGGTCTCTATTATAATTAGTCAAGATCACTTCATATGACATGGCGAGGCATCCAATGCCATGTCACATACCAATATAGTTACAAATAAATAAATAGATAGATATTGGTTTATATGCACATAGAATATTTATAAATATATTATTTAAAGATTTATAAAAAAAATTATAAATAACTAAAAATAGAAGTAGTTCAAACAATAAAATGACATAGCTCCTTTAAAAATATCAACCCTTTAGTTATTATAGAAATTAAGGTTGATAATTGTTTCTTTTATAATATTTTGTAGAATCTTTTGTAAAATTTTTACATTTTATAATAGTAATAAAGTTCTTATGTTTATTTTTTTCTTTTTAAAAAATAATCTTTTTAATATTTTAAGATTATCCAAATCTTATAAGGATGCGATCTTATATAATAAAAATTTTAGTGATAAAAATAAGTACTTCATTATTATATATTTATGGCATATATGTTAATAAATTATTTTATAATTATATTTAAATTAGTTATTATGGATGGCAAATAATAGGATGATAATACTACTAAGTCTATATACGGTAAGATTGAAACATTTGCAATCACATCATATTTTTTATTATTTTTTATAAATTATATTTAAAGAATAGGTAAAAAAAATTAAATTATTAGACATAGTAATAAGTTCTAGGCCACTAAATAATATTAAATATAACTAAATAAATATTATTAATAATTAAGTTTTTAAATTAATTTAAAAGTTAGAACTTCCTTCAATATTATGTATTACAAAGAAAAAACTTATGAGTATTTTTAATTTGAATTCAAAATATATTAAGCATTGTGATAAATATTAAATAAAAAATAAAAAATAAAAAAAAAAATTTTGAAATTTAATATATAATAATTTATAATAAATATATATATATATATATATTTATATTTATATTTATATTTCATAAATAAAAAAATTTAATTTAAAATTTTTTAAAATTAAGTATAGATTATTATGAATTAAAAAGAATTTTAAATTTTAATAATTAAATAAATAATTAATAAGCTGCTATTAAAAAATCTATAGATAAAAAGTAGTTATAAATTTTTAGTATTCTAATCTTACAAATATTATAACTAATTATTTTATGATTCATTTAAAAATCATTCATTAGAATTAAGTTATATTTATAATATATATAATTTAAATAATTTAGATTAAATCTAAAACTATTTAAAATTTTAAAATTCTATTTTTAAAATTTTAATCAATTAGAAAAAATATTTTTAAATAAAATTCTTTTTAAATTTTTGTAAATAATTTCATAAGTTAATTGGATTCTTTTAAAGTTAAAAATTGTTTTGTTGAAAAATCATAACATTAATAGTAAAAACACAATCAAATATACAGGATATACATATGTTCTATAAAAAGTTGTTTCTAACTACCAAGTTGAACTTTGTACAACATTCAATTTTTTGAGTGGTGAGATAAAAAAGCACTATATATTTTATGTATCATTGTCTAAAGAATTGCACAATTGTCTCAAATTGCAGTTACTTCACAATGTACTCATAACTCCACCTATTAGGTGTTAGGAATTAAGCTTGCCATTTTGTACCATGTTTCACTCTACTAATGCATTGGTCAACGCCATTGTGTCAAAAAAAAAAAAAAAAAAAAAAAAAATCATCTCAAATCAATATAATTGTAATTTTGACATGATGGTTTGGGTGTACCATTTGCCAACTTTATGATTAAGTACATGGAAATTTTAGCATGTAGTCTGATGTTCACAACAAAACACAATGAAGGTGCAAAATTTATCATGGCAATGTATAAATATTTGGATGGTAAGTACTTAAGCCACATATTACAAGTAAAAAACAAACTGGGTAATTAAGCATTTCTGCATGAAGAACCTATTTAAGATACTTCGAAGACGTGAATTATTCACATTCAAGATACGCAATGAAATTTAACATTGTGACCACATGGAAAACACCTCCCACGCATATTTGTTCGTGGTGGAACAGAAACGAAGCCTGCTAGGTATTTCTGTATCTAACTTTGCACAGAACTTGCTGGCAAGTGAAACAGCCAAGTTAACATTCAGCTGAAATACATCTATTTGAGGTTTACAGTCTGCTTCGGAGCAGAGTAAACCGATCAAAGTCATCTGGTTAAGAGACTCTCATCCTACACTCGTTACATCTGGAACTGTTAGCTAACTAGCACGACCTGAAATTCAGAAGACAAGAAAGCCGAGCTATTTTACAAATGCATCTATGCGACCTGCACCTCAAGAAACCAGAGGTTCTGATAGTTTTCGGGTACTACTCGAGAAATTTCCTGACCTCGTATTCGGGTGCACTGTGTGCTACGAGTAAGAATTTCTCTTCCAAGGACCGACCCTGCGTTCTCCTGGTTGGAATACTCCCACCACGAAAAACAGAATCTCGTTCCTTTGATGCTGCAACAATGTCATTCCTGCGTCGAAGACTTTCGAGTATCCGTGTCCTCCACAGTATCCCGTCCTGCGATGAAAATGTGATTCTGAGTGAGTGTGCTTCTGGGTACTCTCATTGCACACAGATAATGATATGCTAGCAGGGCAAAAGGAAAGCATATTACACGATTCAACTGTCATAATGTCAGAGTGAAGCGCGAGTTAACACCAAGATTTATAATACCTCCATAATGTTTGGCTCTGATTGCGGGCACCGCACTGGTTGGTCGATCTCGGAAGGCTCCTCTGGCTCTTCAATAGGTTCGAAGGAGTCAAAAGGCGTATCACCTTGGACTACAGCTGCCGGACTAATCCTCTTACTTCCGACCCTGTCTTCCTGCACGTTGATCCAGTCATATCAAAGACTAGTGAACATGCTGTAAAAGTTTCCAAGAATTTTGGACAGCAATCAATTGTAGGGGAGGGAGATTACCCTATGGAGTTCAGACATGCTTTCCAGGAATCTAGCCGATTATAATTTTAAAGTCTAGTTCTTGAACTGCCGAGCTGTTTTTACATGCAAGGGTAAGCATGTTTCTCATTTATTCTCGAGACTTAATAAGAAATTAGCATAACGACTTGCAGACCAAGTAAAAACATATTTGTTTCCCTAGCCGTTTCTAAGAAGCAATTAGGTTTATTGACTGTGTTTCAATCATAACTACCTGCTTAGATATAGCGCAGGTATTGCTTGGCGAGCTGTTAGTTTCAAAGTACCAAAAAAACGTTCGGAGGAATCTAATCTTGACGAAAGAACAAACAGACAATAAAACATTCTTTATTCCCCGATATCCTTACGTCTCTCCGCTCCGAGAATCATATGACTAAAAGCAAACTAGCTCGCTCTCTGCAGAAGTCTTTGATAATGCAAAGACCTTGTCGTGTTTCTGATTTGTCAATTGAAAGGCATTTTATAGCTTCGCAGGAACAATTGGCAAGTCGAGAATACAATTCAAAACAAAAATCTACAAAGAATCCCTCCCTCGTCTACGGAAGGGGGATCAGTAAGCTGTGTCAGAGAAGGTACACCATTCCTCTAGTCAGTATGAAAGCAGTTGACGTTTAACCTGCATTCGAATGTGATTGCAAACTAGAAAATACTCGCTCGCTTGTGGGGAAAGCAGATCAAATCAGAGACTAGCACACGCAAGTGTCAAGTTAGGCGCCTACACCTGAGGGCCTCACTCGTGATTTGTGAGGAGCATAGAATTCAGAAAATCGCTTTAAGGATGGAGTGTGTGCAGAACCGAGAGGAGGGGAACGAAAACTGACCAGGAAATGTTTAGAACGGCGTGTTGCAACGCGTCCGCCAGGAGATTTCGCATAGACTCCCACCATCTCTCCACCACTCTGGAGTATTGGAAATGTCCCTTAAGTGCCTTTTCCTTTACCACATAAAATGATCGTCCCTCACAGAAAGCCAGAGTCACCCACCATCTACTCCAAGCTATCAAACATGGACTGCATCAGCTATGAATTGCGCTTTGCAATGCCAAGGTCGACGGACAGCGTTCGAAATTAATTGTAATATATTCGAAATAACACCCAGAAAAAGACGAAGCACTGATTGTATACAAAATTTAAGCAATACTACTGCTACTACTAAGTGCCAAAAACGTCAACACTAATCGATCAAATATCTTGTACTATTCCTCGACTTACTTCGCTTTCTAACTTTACAACAAAATCTCCCACCTAACGAAAGGCTATTATGAACATTAACTGGAACGAACAGCTTCTTCAACACCAGATCAGATCCAAGATGACCGACCAAACACGCACAAGCACCACGAACACAGCAGCAGACACGAAAGACGTTGATGAGAAAAGGTAGACAAACCTGCACGAGTTGCTGTCCTCCAACAACTCCAGTATCCACCCTTAATGACTACATCAGAAACAGCTCGCCCGTGGCCGCAAAAGACGAGTGGACAGGGACAATGAGCCAGAAAGAGAACAGTGAAACGAGATGAACTTCATGACTTGTGAGCTAACTTGTAAGCTTTGCCAGAAACCCCTCAAGACTACAGCGATTGCCCCGCCTCCTCCAATCATCGAGCAACCCCCCATGCTACAGAACCTATCTGCACTGAACTTTTCTCCTCGGTACGGTCAAATGGAGTGCAAATCCAGGATAAAACATCGGTCGCATGCACTACGGCGGGAAAAGTGAGCATCACCTTTTGCACAGAAAATGATGTACGGGTGTCAGAGCCTCAAAAACTGCATCCATTGAACCTCGGACCCACGCTATCATCACCCGAAAATGCTCAGAAAAGTCGGTACCACACCGTGACCGACGAAAATCCTCGCCAAAAGTCACGAAACCGAATCCTCCGTCAGCTCTCGCCAGCCGCATAAGAAATCCGCAACGTACACACGCTGTTCTCGCGTCTCTCTTCCCCCCCCCCCCCCCCCTCTCTCTCTCTCTCTCTCTCTCTCTCGAACTCCCTTTCTCACGCTCTGAAGAAAAGTTCAACTGCTATCACACGATTAACAATAATAATTATATTTAATGCTAAGTAGCTCCTTCCAAAATACGGCAACAGCGATCATCGCTGCTGCTGCTGCTGCTGCAAGGAGTAGCAACGTTGACAATCACTGCAAAAGCCAAAGTTCGTCATAATGCCGGTGCGCCCGCGAGCTTTATTACTCGCAATTCAGCCTTTGCTTTGCCTTTGCCTTTGCTGTGCCTTTGAATTTGGTTTTGTAGCTTTGCGAAGGCCCCCTTGGCTTTTGTGCATGATTCCGGTGTGTAATAATAAATCAGGTGGGCAAAAGCATGCGTGCGTCCTTGCGGTGCCCTGGCTGACTGGCTGCGAGCAGTTGGACAATTCGGCCATGCCCCCCCTCCCGCGCCTGTGGCCTGTGGCGGGTGGAGCTGCGGGTCGAAAAGGCTCAAAACCCGGCGGACAAAAGGCTCCCGCGCCCTGATGGCCGGTTCGGCTCCTTCCCCTTCATGGCGGGGGAAAGCTGATCCGGCCCGGGATGATACCACCCCCTGAAAGACACCCCAGTCACAACATCGTCCACCAAAAGGCATTCGCATGCCCATGCCCATGCCCGTGATGATGATAATGGCCCCTTCTCTCTCTCTCTCCTCTCTCGCTTCACCTCCTGAGGGAAGTTTTGGGCGGCGGTCACCTTGAAAACACGTTGAGCAGCTCACTTGGGGCAGGAAGTTCTTGCTTTCCGAAAAAGTTAATGGTGAAAAAGGCGATAGGAATGAGTAAAGCTGTAGTGTTGTCCTCAGGGACATACTTGCTGGTATGCACTTCCCCAGTGGTTGTGTTCAATGCAGAAAAGCATGGTTCTGAACCAACTAGTTAAATATTATTATTATCCTTGATTTGAGAAAGGAAATTAAATCTAAAGAAAAAGTTACTTGTGTATGTGTGTGTGCATTTGTATATATATATATATATGTGTGTGTGTGTGTGTATTTATATAGTTCTCCTTTTGGCATGCACAGCATCAGTAGGGGAGGTTCTGAGGGGGAATCTTCGTTTCCAATGCCTTTTTCATTCGTGAGGATGAGAATTGAATGAAAAAAATAAGGCTAGGTAATGGACGCTTTTGAACCATTCAACCCTCCCTTGTAAAGATGTGAAATATTTTTGTTCAAGTCCAATTTGAATTAGAGATAGATTAGTGCCAAAATTAGAGAGTCTAGTCCCTCAAAAACATGTTTTACATTTATTCAAGATAATCTGTATAAAAATTGCTCTAAATTTTTATAGCATTAATGATGTTAATCTGTTATTTCTTTTTATTATACATCATTCAAATTTTTCTTCTATGCTATTGTATTGTTATTGACTATGTATATGATGTATGTGTTATATGCTGTAAAAGTTTTTAAGTATTGATCAAGCATGTTCGTTTTCACAAAAATACGTTAAAACTAATAATAAATAAAATAATTTTTTATCTATTTATATTTAATACCACGTATAAAAATATAATAATTATTATTTATTAGAATTTTGGATATTATTAAACACATTATTAAATTTAATATATGCATTCATATTTATGAAATTTTCATTATAAATATGTATATATTTTTATATTTATATTTATAATAAAAATTATATATTTTTATAAAATATATATTGGTTTTTAAATTACATATAAAAATAATAATTCAATGCTTACCATATTATGTTACATTGACAAATTTAAATATCACAAGTCTATGTATCTCAATAAATATTTGTGTTACAAATAGGTAAATATTTAAAAGAGAATAATTTCATAGCAAAATCCATATGACTTTTAGTTGTAAATTTTAGCAGCATTTTGACTGGTTTGTTTATTTTTAGTGTATTGATTACTTTTGTGGTTTTAAATGTTATTTTTTAACAATGTATCAAGCCTCAATTGTCAAGGGAAATCTTTTCTTTTGCATCTGCTAATGTAGATTTTTTTTTTAAAGAGATATTTAACATCTAGAATCATCTTGAAATATTTATTTACATATATATAACCTTGATAAAATGGGGTTATTTTTAATGTGTTTCAGTTTTAAATATAATAAAATTAGATACACATATGAATTTAAATAAATTTATAGAAAGAAAAAATATATGTATTGTAAATAAATTAGTATAAACTATTTTGAAACCTAAAATGAATGAATGAATGAATTTTTTATTTTTTATTTTTATTTTCTAGTCATCATCAATCACTATTGTAGTAGTGTTGTGCTTGCCATTGAATGTAATATTTATCTACCATGTCATGCCCAAATAGACAAGGTTGTCCATATTTGTCCACTGACATTCAATTGAAGTTTGACCTTAGTTTCATCCTTGAATTTTGATATTATAGATAGTGACACAATATATAGGTGGTACAACAACATTATATAAGTTTTTAAACAAAAAATAAAACACATAAAGAAATGAAAATAGATTGGATGGAAAATCATTAGTATGGATGTGTGGGTGAGTTTAGACGCATGAACAGGATAAAAATTGCATTTTTAAGAAAACAGTTAATCATAGATTTGAAATGTTGATAAACAGAATATTTTACAATCAACACAAAGTTACAACTAAATCATTAAAAAAAAATTATAAATATTTTACTTTCGAATTCTGGTAGTAATAAAGAATTTTCAAGGTGTAATTTTTTTGTTAGTATTACTGTGAAACACACAGCTTGATGCAATGATGTACAAAAGAATAAATGTTCGCAAAACTATTAAAAACGCAATGCAGCTTATTAAATTTTCTAAAATAGTAGAACAGATAAACATAGAAATTTTGGCAAATAAAATATTACAAAATTTTCAAGCTGCATAATGTATACAAATTTTGAACATATGTATATGAAATTTCAATAAACACAATAAAAATTTATGTATAATACTTATTAAAATAAATCTATAGTACATTGTTAAAAAATTCATTAAAGTATACATGAGTATATTGATGCCACTTGATCATGCAGGGTTGTCTTCTAGTAATGTAACCTTCTTCCTTTGTTTCTATAACCTCACAATCTATATTCATAATTTACATTTTAAATATTATTTTAATTATATGACGTTTCAATAGGAAAAAAACCAAAAAAACCAAAAAACCAAAGGATATATTCTTTGAGAAAAAAATCATCAACACGACAAAAGTCCACAGGTTACATTATTCTGTAAGTAATTCTGCAAAAATTGAATATAATTGTTTCTACAACAAAGGTTAAAACATCAAAACATGAAAAATTATGGTTGGTTCATTTATTTGCAATGCATTAGAAATCATTCATCTGTTTTTTATTCTTTTAAATTCGAAATATCTAAAACATAATACAGAATCATTAGTAGCATATATGAATTGAATGGAATTGGGTTGTAACTTTCAAAAACCAACCACATTCAAGTAAGTGATCATGCTTATGTTAAAATGCCAGCAATACTTGTTAAAATTAATAAACTACTTTTTTTTTACTATACTTTAATGCAGCAATCTGGTAAAGAAAGATATGCAAAAGCATATATTTTTATTTACAAAAGATAAATCTTTTTTAATTTTGTATATCATTTCAATAAGAAAAGTTGGTTAAAAACAAATACCACTAAAGATGGTGATCACCAAGAGCAATAAATTGGCATACTTTTTTTGAAAGTATTAGATTCTCAAAGGCACATATTGTCTTGCAGATTAAAATCTGAAAATTAAATTAAAATAAAAAGCCTTGAGATATTGGGAAAAAATACATGTATTTTGGAATAATTCAATTTTAAAATTTTAAAATTAAAATGATACTTAGCAAAGTAAAAACATAATAATATTTGTGCATGTAATTGAGATTTGCATGTCCAAGTAGGTGTAGCACCTATGATGAGTAATCATGCTGAAAGGGTGCATTCTTTTAGTAGGTGTTAGAGAAAATATTCTATATTTATAACATAATTATATTTTACATAATAATAAAAAAATTCATTATATCAATAAATAGTTTGTTGGAGGCATGTTGTTTGATCTTTGAGTGGTTTGCCACACAAGCCACTATGAACATATTTTTATAATTATAAAATAAAAATATAAAAAATATAAAAAAAATTGTTAATACCTCTCATGTCCTTATAGGAAATGTTTGCTCTTCATTTTTGTCTAGTATGAATAAAAAATCAAAGACATAGTATTTCAGTTCATCGGTATTTAATAGAAGTTTGTGCATGGGGAATCAAATTTTGTTACTCGCAATTACTAACGTTACAAAGCAACACAATGAATTACTACAATCTACAAGTCATGTTCATTATCAATTTTCTCAAAAAAAATCTCAAAATTATATATATATATATATATATATATACATTTTTACAT
Organism: Physcomitrellopsis africana; assembly: GCA_036785485.1. Classification (NCBI taxonomy): domain Eukaryota; kingdom Viridiplantae; phylum Streptophyta; class Bryopsida; order Funariales; family Funariaceae; genus Physcomitrellopsis; species Physcomitrellopsis africana. Next base: position 148,498 of record JAWRVF010000668.1, read on the forward strand.
AATAAACTTGAATGAAACCTTGAAAAGAAACTCTAAGTGCTCAATATTTCACATTCCTACATGTTTTTTAAATTTTGTTCTAAATAAGATCAAAGGTCACTCTTCCATTCTTTTCCAGAGAAGTCAGAAAAACCTTCCTAGTGTATATTTAGATGATCATTCCCTCTTTTACATTTTCAATAAATAATTTAGAGAAAATTTTGAATCCAAAAAAATCAACAACAACTAACAACTTATAAGTTGAAGCCAAATAGTCCAAATATGAAGGCAACATCCCATGACATAGAAAAAGAATCCCTACACTCTCAAAATGGGCAATGTGACCCAATTTTCAACTTGAAGAGAAAAATATAATTCTCTATAATCAAATCACTACAATCATTGCTGACTAACCCAGCAGCCAATTATTTACGACAATATATATATTATATATATGCCCTCACATACAAGCATGCTTTTGTAGGTCCCTAAACAATGTAAACAGCAAGCCGCCACGTGGGTCACACTTTCAGGAGATGACGCCAGCAACACCCAACAGACTCCAATGCTGAGAGGGAAAGGATTCAGGACGATTCTGTCGCTTCAGTGGTTCATCCATCCAGGAATGGAAAGGGTTGACCACTCCCCGTAGCCTCGGAGCCCGATATTCTCATCCATTTCTAGAAGGATCCTGATTTGTGGTAAGATAGATAAAGCTCAGAAAGGATGCCATGAAAGAAAAAAGGCTGTCAGCGTGACCTGAAAAGGACGTAGGAGGGGGTAGCGGTTCCTAGAAGCTTCCGTCTGCAGAGTGTTTTGTGTGGATAAGCTCTAGAGAACGCGGCTCAGTTCCCAAGGTTGGTGAGGGAAAAAATCATGAGTGAATAAATGAAGAATGGATGGATGTATATAAATGAACATAAGTTAACGAGACTTGCCGTCCATTAGGTCTTTGGATGGACTATCTTCCATCCGTTTAACTTTCTATCCATCCATGTGAGCTCATTCTAATGTGTTATAGAATGGACATTAATTTTAGGTCTTGAAAGTTGGAAGAGTTTGATCTTTGAGGCTTTACATGATAGGCTTTTTAGGCATGTTCATACATGATGCCAAGCTACAGCTCCTCTATGTGAAAATTGACCTTTTGGAATAGAATAAGCAAAGTTGTAAAAGTAAAAGTGAATAATACTTGAAGTACATCATGAACCTGCACATGTAAAGAGAAAGGAGCACCAATCATGGAGCAGGAATGATATAAGAAAGGTTCTGTGTATTTTATTCAAGTGGAAACACCTTTTGGAGGAAGGGGGGACAAAGGGTGCATGTGCCTCTTTCTTCTCACAATAAAACTAATAAATAAAAACAAAAAAGTTGTTTTGAAGTCTCAGCAACACCACCAAACTTTTTCCCAACTAAAGCATGACACATCATGACACAGTCTTAAATTCTTCACAATAATATTGATGATAATAATATGAGGAGTAATATAAAATTCACTCAATACCTTAAGAAAGAGGTTGTCTACTCATAAATCGTTTCAAGGATTTACAAATTTATTACTTAAAGAAGTTATATGCATATAAATTACTTAAATGTATAAAAATATATATCTTGTAATGATACAAACACTCTCCACACCATTATAGGGGCACCTCTGGACCATTTCACTCAAATACCCTTCAACAAAATGTTGTGTTTGTTCACATAAGATTCATTTATTCACACAAGAAGCTTGTGTTGTCCTAAACACAGCTTTTTAAGCATTTATTTATTCCAAAATATGAAAAATCCAGCCCATAATTTTTTTCTTTTTAAAGATACGTTAAAGAGTCAATCATAAATGAATAAAAGTATTTGAAAATAGTGTTTGAATGGAAGATCAATTGGCATATCTCTTCCTTTTTAATAAAGACATGGAAGGTGACAATGATGAGTAGATTGTGGTCTTTAATTTTTTTATATTTCGTTCTTTTTGTTTGTTTGTTTGTTTGTGAAAAAACAAATGATGAAATGAATAGAACAACATTCATCAATTGTGTGTTTGAATTCAATGAAACCAGCTGGTGTTGTGACACTTGGGATTGAATAGGGGGGTGAATATTTATTGCATCTTTTAAAAACTCTAAACCATCATAATTAATGGAATGAATAGGCTCACTTTGTTCTAGAAATAAAACATTAAATTTTATTTTTTACATATTTCTTGAAGATAAAAGCAATGAAATACAAGGTGAATCTTGTGTTTAAGTTACATAATAATTTGTAAAAAAATTATCAATAAAAAATATACAAAGAATTATGTTTATTTAGTATAAAAACTAAACATGTCCACCAATATGTAGTTTAAAAACGACAGTTTTTAATAGAAGTTAAAATTGAAAGAAAACTTCATCTCACATAGTAGAGATGAAGTAAAATTGATATTTGAAGATGCCTTCATTGAAAAAAGTACAATTTTATACTACTGAGATATACTTAAATTTAACCAAAGGATGTTATATTTTTGAATGGAGATTACTGTGATTCTTGCAGATGAAACAAAATCCTCCAATAGAAGCATTTATATTTGTTTCATTTTGAAATTTGGATTCTAAAATAGTTGTGGTACAATACTATATAGATTACTTTATTCTAGTTGAGTAAATTTTAATTACTAAAAATGATTTATGAATTCAAGCAATTTATAAGTATTAAACAACTTTTAATCAAAAAAATTACAAACTAAGAAGATATTGTGTTAATTTTTTTTATTTAAAAAAAAGGGGTTGGTTAAATGAGTAAGATGAAGGTCTGCATTGTTTGGAACAACATTGAGAGTAGTAGGGATTAAGATTTAGTATACATATGACTATGCTTGGACAATAGTTAATTTGGTATTATATTTTGAATAGAGGAGTTAGGTAGCAGGTATAAAAGTAGAATATATATATTAGCAAAATTATGTAGATGTAATTGTGTACAATATAGATTAAAAAAGGTGTAGCTATAGCAACAAAGAAAAAAAACATGATAGAAGTATAAACTATAACAAGAATGGATTAAATTTTTTTGGAATAAATCTTAATGAAGAATAAGATATTATAGAGACAATGGACATATTACACCAAAAAAGATAGCTACACTCAACTAAAAGTATTTCTATTTTGAATCTTTTAACTAACTTTAGCCATAGTTATATCATTTTTTTTTAAAAAAATAAATCCAAAAGAAATATTGGTAGATATAAAAAACCTAAAAGTTAAAAATAAAATATTTACAAAAATATGTTAATATTTTAATATTTTTTTACTAAAAATTCTACCCAATTCTTTTTTTTAAAGATTTATTTTTACATTTGATTGGGTGGATTAAAAAGGTTAATTAAAAGATATTTTTAAATGAATAAAAATATTGAAAGAGAATATTTTTATTTAAAATATTTCTAATTGAAGATATTTTTAAAAAATTACTTCAATCATCATATAGAAGTACAGATAGTATATGTATCTTTCAACCTTAGGATGTGCTTTTTGATCATATAAAATTTAGAACACAAGTAATTCTATTGGAATAGAGACATTTAAAATATCTATTTGGATTATGTTAATAGATCTTTTGGATAAGTTTGAGAAGGTTTCTTTATAAAATAGTAGTTGATATTAGATAAGATATTAACATAGATTAAAAAATAATAAAAAATAAAAACCAAGATATTAGGTGGTGATTGAATTTTAAAAAGGTTCAAAAATAATTTAATTAGCTAAAGATATAATAAGTTTCAATTATCTATAATTATCCTCTAATTTAGTATATAAGTATTTTAGCCATAAAGTACCAAATTTGAGATTGATTTGTATTAATAACATTCAAAAGAAAAAGAAGAAGAAGAAGAAGAAGAAAAAAAAACAAAAACAAAAGAAGTTGGTTGGACATAAGATAATAAATATAGGATGGTAAATCAAACAAATAATACAATCATAATTTGAAGCCATCAAGATGCAAGTGCAAGGGCAAAAATTATAGATTAAAATACTACAAGAAAAAAGATAAAAATAATTTTATGCTAGTTTCAAACTATTAAAATAAGAAATTATATAAATATAAAAAAAAACTCAAGAAAAAATATGAAAACAAGGAATTATAGAATTAATATCTATAAATTATTTTAAACATTGACAACATTCAAACAGAGGTATAAACAACAAGAATAATATTTATAGTAATTGAATGAAATATTTATAGTATGGACTATAAAAATAATATCTTAGTGAATGACATAGAAGATATGGTCATTAGAAATATACTATTAGTAATATTAGTAGAAGTAACTTGACATATAATATCACTAAAACAAATGATAAATAAAAGAAGATCTAACAAACTTCTAAAACAACTAGGTTAGATTATACAAACAATAAACAAATGTCTATCTTATTACTAATAGAAATAGGATTTTTACCTTGGATAAGGTTCAAGATAGATAACTAGATAAAATAACATATATTCACATATAAAAAAAATGAGATTTAAAAAAAATTACAATTAGTAGAAAAAAAAAAAAAAAAACATGAAATGTAATAAATCACATAAAATTAATTATAATTTCATATAACATATGTGGATTGAATGATCTATCTAAGATTCTTAAATTACATAATTATATCTAAAGTATTATTCTATAATATAATATTTTATTCAAAAAAATATAAATCATATAATATAAGAGTTTAAGAATTTAGAAATATATTATAATCTAATATTGGTTATTTTATACTTGAGGTGGTTTTTAATTATATAAACCATCAAAATTAGAATCAGTGTTGAAAGAATATATATTCTAAATTCTCTATCTATCAAGCAATTAGTTTTAGTATAGAATCTCTCTTAGACAACATGGCCTTATGAATTATTCTCAAATAAATTCTTTTTTTTTAAAAAAAATTAAAAACCATCAAAATTAAAATCAGTGTTAATATTTTTATTTTTTTTAAAAAATTGAAGTTAAAAAAATTATTTGTTGAATTTATTAAATGTACTTTCTAACAATATTTAATAAATTATAGGATATAATTGAAATAATTTAATAATGGCTTGTGATAAATCTATATATTGTAAAAGGATCTTAAGTTGTAATGAAGGAAATATATGGAATCTTTTTAAATTTATATTTCTTTTAAAAGATCTTTTTAACCTAAAAGATATTACAAGTACTCTTAGAATAATAGAAGAGATAGTGTTTGAGTTCTTAGGTTTTATAGATTCTATATAAGTACTAATATTCTATTATTAAAAAAAATCCAAGAATAAAAAAAGATTAAATATTATTTATCCATCTTCTAGTCGAATTGATTGTACAATTACAAAATTCCAAACCTAAATCTCTTCTATAAGTAGATATATTCTTTTTAAATAATCTAAGGATTTTAAAGCAAATACAAGTTATTACGGTTTATTTATTAAGAAAATAGAAATATTCATACACTTTTATAAGTCTTTTTTGTAAAATAAATAATTTTAGAGATCTAAACAAAAACTAAAAAATCAAGGTCTAGTTGTTGAGACACATTTATAACTACAATTTGATCCTAAAAAATATGCATTCTAAAATAATTTTATAAAAATTCAAGAAAAATTAAAATTAAATTGAAGAATAGAAGAAAAAAATTTAAAAGATTTTATCACATATTAAATAGAGAGTCTATAGAATTAAGAAATTTTTAGGAGTTTTTAAGTGTAATAAAATAAAAATACTCTTAATTTTTAATTATTAAATTTTAAGACCAATAAGAAGTTAAAATACAAAGTCTTTTGGTATAGATAAAATATGCCATGGTTTTTATACTTCTTTATGTATAAATAGTCTATGTCTATAGGTCCATTGGTAGTCTCAAATTCTTTATTAAAAAATATTTCAAATAAGGTTATAATTCCAATAATAAAAAATTTGAGATATCTTCTAAATTTTTTAATGTAATAGAAAATACCATTAGGAATTAAAATATGTTAAAAATTCAAGATAAAAAAAAATAGGAATCAAATTTGATAAAATTTATTAAAATATCATTAGTAAGGATTATAATTAAATGGTCAACTAAATTTTTTATGGATATTTTTTACAAAGCATAATAAAAGGCATTATTACTCTACAAAAGAGATAATAATACTATGTTGGATAATTAGTATCTAATTACCTTGCTAAATACTTCATACAAAATTTATACAAAAAGTCCTATAAAAGATGTTATAATTAATATTTATTAAAGTAATTTATTTAGATCAAACTTCTTTTCTATTAATGCATTTTATACTTGATAATATTTTGATTATTTGAAAAACTATAAATTATACTAAGTTCTTAAAATAATTCATACTCTTACTTATAATTTATTTTTCCAAAGCTTTTGATAAAATAGTATAGAATTTTTTTTTTTTTTTTTTTTTTTTTTTTTTTTTTTTTGCTATAGAAAAATTAGGCTTATATGTCTAATTTTCCTATATGATTAAAAATAATTTTTTAAGATATATGTATAGTGGTTGGAATAAATAGATTTTTTATAAAATATTTTTTTAATTAAAAGAAGAATAAAATAAGATTATCTTGTTGTCTATTATTTTAATAAATTAATAGCTTTGGATAGGCTTTGGCTTTGTTTAATATTTGAATAAAATTCTAGATATTCTATTTAAACTATCTCTATAAATTCAAAAAAATAAAAAAAAATTAATTGAAAGAAATAAAGAATAAACTTGATTATTGATATTTTTTAAAAATAGATATAATAAAAAAAATTATAATAGTAAATAGCATCTATTTTCTATTTCTACTTCCTTTTCTTTAAATAAGCAAGTTCTTTTAAGAACATACACTTCAGAGGTTCATAGAACCTTTTAGAACATTCTAGAGGTTCTTAAATTAGTGAAAGTTAGTTAAAAGTTTTCTAGTATCAAGGACATGAATTAGAAAAAGATGTATAAACTAATAAAAATTTTATCAAAGAAAAGTCACAAAATAGGAATAAGAAGGTATGTATATTCAAAGGAAAATTGGAATGGCTATTGCCAAAGACTAGAAACATGAAGACTCTTGAAACTAGACTAAGATCAAGAAAGGAGTTGACAAGAGTGAAGAAGGCTTCACTCTTGCCTCTATAAATACTATCTAACTAAGAGCTACGTGGCGGTATTCTATAGGACCTCATACACGTGTCTAATTTGCAAGACACGTGTCAAACTTGCACGACAAGTTTCTCACATGTGCGCCACATACTTACCTTGTTCCGCAAGCTATCAACATGTGTGATACATGGCTAGCTTGTTCCACAAGCTACCAACATGTGCGCCATGTGGCTAGCTTGTTGACCAAGTTTCTAACCTACCAATCACCTATAGATATGTATAAAGGTGATTCCACGTCTATGAAGCTTCTAGGAAGCTTCTCTATCAGATATTATCAAATCAACTTATTTTACCTACTTCTATTGGTCTATATTATTTAGATAATTATTAGAGTAAACCTTATGTCCGTGACACCTAGTTGGTGAAAGGAGCTCAAGAAGCTTCCAAATTAGTAGAAAGAGCTCAAGAAGCTTTTTAATTGGTAAACTACTTGAGAAGCTTTTTAGTTTGATGGAGATTGCTCAACAAGTGTCCTAGATAGGGGTATATATGAGAGTTAAGGCTGAAGAGTTCTTTAGTCTTAACAACGTATTTCTTGGAATTTCTAGGTCACCTTTCTTGGTATTATTCATATACTCATTTGATTAATTCAAGTTTTTATTGGTTTTTTCTTGAAACCTTGTTTCAATTCAAGCCTCTTGCTCTATAATTTCATATCCTTGATAATTTGTTGAGACTGCCCTCATCTTTAATATTAGAGTTGGATCTTTTTTATTAAAAAGTGGATTATCTCTCTTCTTGAAGGTATATCAACACTTTAGAGGTTGCGGATTATCTTCCTCTAAATTGATATTTTCTTCATTATAATATTGGAGCTTTATCCCTCTTATAAGAAAGTGAAGCACCCCTCTCCTTGAAGGTCTTAAAGCATTTTAGATGTTGCAGATTATCCTTCTTTAAACTGATATTATCTTTTTATGGATTAATTTTTTTTTCTTAGAATGGCTGAAGGTTAAGATATTAGTATAATTGAATCTTTTGAGTCAAAGTTAAATGCCATTATAAGTGCTCTTACTACTTTATTTATTAGAATTGTGGAGATTAAAGAGAATGTTACAAAACTTCATAACAACGTAACCTCTAGAATATCACAATCTAGATTACACCCACCTCCAAGTTTTGTGCTTGAAGATGCAGTACTACCTATGCTATGCCAAGAAAATCAACTTGTTCACCAACATAAGGAGCCTTGAGTTAGTCTTTCAGAGAAATATGATGATACATGTTCAAAGTTCTAAGGGTTTATCAATCAAATTTGATTAATAATTATTCTATAACCTGATACTTATTTCACAAAAGAATCATTGGTTGGATTGGTTGGTACCTTGCTTATATAGCAAGCATTATTATGGTTTGCTTCCTTATTTTAAAAAAATCACTAATTTTGAGTAACTTTGAAGTTTTTATGGAAGTATTTGGAAAACATGATAAGGTTCATTGGACAATAACTAAGATCTAAGTATTGCATTAAGGGGCATGCTTTGCATCAATCTATATATCTGATTTTAAGTAATTAGTATGCGACATCAATTTAGACAAAAAAGCCTTAATGACTTAATTATATTAAGAATTAAGAGATGATGTGAAGGATTTATTATTGTCACTTTTGGATCCACAATTGTTCAATAAAACCATTAGTCAAGCTATAAAATATGATAATCAATTATTTCATCATTGTTAAGATCAACATTCATGGACTTTAATAAGACAATATCCAATCCAATAGACTCTTGCTACATTGACAAGCATTCTGAATTCACATTCAAAAATAGAAGATATGCAACTTGATGTAATAAATTTTAAACCTCTTAGTCCTTAAGAAGAAAAAAATATCAGATAGAAGAAGTCTATACTTGTATTGTGGTAAAAAAAATCATAAGATTGGCAATTGTCCAAAAAAATAAAATCAATACATCACCAAAACCAAAAATGCAATTGTTCAGAAAAACAAAGATGTTGAATCATAGTAGGAACCATGCGGCTGGACAATTCAATATTACAAAACTATTTAGGTTCCTCTCTTTTTGCTCAATATGCTCATTGTTTTATAATTCATTTGTATTTTGGCCCTCAAAAGCTTTAGATGATTATCTTATTGGATTTGGAGGCATCCGCTTGTTTTGTAAATGAGGCATTCGCTATGCTTCATAAAATTCTTCTAATATATAAATCCAAACTTATTTATGTAGAAGTAATAGATGAAAAATCCTTATCCTATGGTAGTATCATCCATAAAACCACGCTTATAGAAGTGTCATTTAAAGATCATAGCAGCCAAATTGTATTCAATGTTATTAGAGATCCTTCAAATCCTATTATTCTCGGACTTTCTTGATTAGAAAAATATAATCCATCTATAGATTGGAGGTTGCAAAGAATAACATTTCCAATAGAAATCCCTCTAAGAAAACTTCAAAAAAAATCACAAGTTGCTAAATCTTTATTTGTTAGTGTAAAGGTTTTTATAAGATTGACTAAAGAAGATACACCATTTGTTATTTATGTGATTCCAACTACAGAAGATATGAGTTCATTAGCAAATATTCTAGAGTAGTATAATGAAATTTAAGATGTTTTTCAAAAAAAAATATTGATATATTACTAAAACATTGACCATATGATTGTGCCATAGATCTTTAGGAAGGAACGCAATCACTTTTTGGCCCAATTTACAACCTTTTTCAAAATGAGCTTTTGATATTGAAGGATTATATTGATGAAAATCTTATAAAAAATTTCATCAAATATTTCAAGTCTTTAGTAGGTGCACTTATATTCTTTGTGAAAAAAAAGACAATTCTTTGCGTATGTATATTGATTATCAAAGATTGAATAAGATAAGTATAAAAAATCATTATCCACTATTATTAATCTTAGGACTTTTGGAACAATTCGACCAAGATAAGATCTATACTAAGATAGATCTTTGTGGAGCATATAATTTAGTAAAGATTAAGGAGGGAGACAAATGGAAGACTGCATTTTGGATAAGGTATGGACATTTTGAATATAATTTCATATCCTTTGGATTAACAAATGCACCTGCTATCTTTCAGCATTTAATAAATGATATTTTTCAAAAGCATCTAGACAAGTTTGTAATAATCTATCTTGATGACATCTTGATTTATTCAAAAGATCTAGAAGAATATAAGGGGCATGTAAAGTTGGTATTACAAAAGCTGCAAGATGCAAGTTTGTATGCCAAGCCAAAGAAATATGTATTTCATCAATCAAAGATAGAATTTTTGAGATACATCGTATCTATTAAGGATTTGATGATGGATCCTATGAAAGTAGAGGCGGTTATGCAGTGGGCCATTCCAAAGATTATAAAAGATGTACAATATTTTCTTGAATTTGTTAACTTCTATCGGATCTTCATCAAAAATTATTTTTAAGTTGCTGCTCCTCTTATTCAATTGATATGCCAAGACAAGTTGAAATGGAAGCTTCAAGCAAAAAAGAAATTCAAAGATTTTAAGATGGCATTTACAACATTCCTAATCTTAGTATATCCAAACTTTACAAAAGTATTTTATATAGAAATCAATGTTTTAGATTTTGCACTAGAGGTCATATTTTTACAAATGGATATAAATGATAAACTCCAGATCTCTAGTGCAAGATCAACTTAAGATCATATCTACTTTTTTTATTTGGTATTTAGAACATATATTATATAAATCTTAAAAGAAAAAAGATTAGAAAGAGATTTTTAATGTAAAAAGGGGTAGTTAGGCCATCTATGTGGATGAATGGAGATGGATGATAGAAGTCTCTATTCCTATTGGCCAAAAATCATGCCTTATAGGCTTCAAAGAGGCTGCCTAAGAGTTTATTAGGAATTTTGGTTTGTTTTTTGAGGGGGAGTTGAACATCAAAGGCTAGGGTCAATAAGTTTGGATTTTTAGATATGATTTTGGTAAAAATTTTGGATGATTTGGACTTTATATGAAATAAATATAGGTACTCAAAGTTAAGGTGTTGAAATTGTATCTACTATCATTCTTTTGAGCATAACTTGCCTATATAAAAAGCAATAGAGAATCAGCAACCGAGATTTGAAAGAACACTTTCTTAACTACACTTTTTATATATGGCTTGATGAAATCCAAGTTGGGGTGAAGGAGATATTGGAAGTTGAAGTTAGTGCTTGTAAGCTAAGGATAGTAAGTGATCCTACTTACTTAGTGATTATATTTTGAGTTATATCTTAGGAAATTTGATAAATTTTTAGCTCAAAATTTTTAGAAGTGTATATATTTATTTCACAAGACTATATGTAAAAATTTTGTAACATTAGAATTTTGGGTTTATGAGATATTAAAGAAATAGTACTTAGGTATCTCTAAGCTAGGATTTTAAGCACCTGATAGGATTTTTAAGATATTGGACAATTGACAATGAATTTGTGGTTGATTCTTTTTTGTAATGAAGCTTTAAAAAATTATCTACATTTTGAAGAAAATTTTATAGAAACAAAATAATTGGATCAAGATTTATTAAACTCTAAAGTTTAAGAAGAAATAAGTCCTTGTAGGTGAATAAGGTATTAAAGGGTTTTGTGGCAATTTGAGCCTTTTTATTCATACCTACTTAATTATAAAAGGATTTATCAATAAAAATTATCTTTTTTAATATCATTGTATTATTTATTATTTTTATTAAAAATAAATCACTTATTGGACTCTTACCAATAAGTTTCAAATAAATTTTCTACAGCCAAGTATCCAATATATTTCCACATAAAAGATCGTACCACTCGACAGCGTATTCTTAATATTTTATGTATGTAAAAAAGTTGAAATCCTCTTAGAACTCATCTTTAGAAAAGTAAGTGATATTAGAGATATATTCTTCAGAGATTTACAAAACCTTCAAGAACATTCTAGAGATTTTTTAATTAATGAAAGTTGATTGAGAAGCTTCCTAGCTGGTGAAACGAGCTCAAGAAGCTTCCAAGTTGGTAGAAGGAGCTCAAGAAGCTTTCTAATTGGTAAAAGCTACTCGAGAAGCTTCTTAGTTTGATGGAAGTCGCTCAAGAAGTATCCTAGATAGGAATATATATATAGGAGTCGAGGCTAAAGAGTTCTTCAGTCTTGACAATGCATCTCTTGGAATTTCTAGCTCACCTTTTTTGGTGTTGTTTGTATATTGATCCAATTAATTCAAGTTCATGTTGGTTTCTTCTTGAAACCTTATTCTAATTGAAGTCTCTTGCTCTATAATCTTATATCCTTAACAAATTCTTTGAAACCTATTTGAAAAATCAAAACATTGGTGAAAAAATTTGTACATATGAATATGCAATTTTTAATCCAAATTAAAATATTTTGGTTTATATGTTACAAATTTCAAAAAAATAAAGATCTAGGAATTATTGATCTTAAAGAAGTAATAAAATTCTTCTTTATAAAATAAATTGAATATGCTTTTTATATTTAAGAATCAAATATGTAACAATTTTTAAGTTACAAAATGATGCATACTAAATCCATTGCTTGAGGTAAGTGGTAGCCTAATATTATACAGATTTTGATATCTAATCATAAATAAAGAATTATATTAAAAAATCAAAATAAAATAGGAAAAGTATAGACTTCTATGATATCTTTTATTCACCTAAATATTCTAAAATATCTCTATAAAATTTAAAATAGATTTTTATTATAGAATTTAATTATAAAAAATACTTATAAATATTTATATTAGATATAAAAGAATTTCCATTCTATACTCTCAAGATCTCTATATAATTAAACATGTATTTAGAAATTTTAATCATCCACTGTCTTTTGACCAAGCTAGACATAATTCTATAAAGTAAAATATTTTAAAATACCTTTATCTCATTTCTTTTAGATCAATGGCATGATATAATAGAAGATGGGATTGCACCTCATAAGACCAATGATTAAGTTGGACTTTATAAATTAAAAAATGACTATTTCTTTATGTGATCTTTCAATTTTTTACTAAATATATAAATATTAAAAAAACTACATGGTTTATTTTTTTTAAATCTACCAAAAATAATTTATATAATATTGATATATAATAAAAGCTCCTATATTACAATGACAGTCTTTCTTTCAACCAAAACAAATATCAATTTTAACAACCAAACTAACCAAGTAGAAGACTTCTAAAAAATTGTTAAAATAGCTCTAAAATTTAAAATCCAAAATACTAAGTAAATAGAGTAGTAAAAAAAATTTGGACTTATTAATAAACTAATATTTAGTTATGATACTTATTATCAATTAATAAATATAAAACTAATAATTTATATAGAAAAAATTAGAAAGACTATTAATTTGTAAAAACAATCCAAAATTGAATTTAAGTACCATTAAATAGAACACAATCTTAGAAGTAGTTTTTTTTTAATTAGAAAAATATATGATTTAAGCCCCAAGCATAGAAAGAAAAAATATTCATGTAGCTCATTTGTTACAAAGGGGTAACTATAAACAAATAAAGATGATAGTTTGTTGTTAATACTAACATCAAATGCTCTCTTTGCATGCATTAAAGAAAAAAAAAAGAAAAAAAGAAAAAAAGAAAAAAATTATCATCTAAAGACTTAAGGAGTCTACAAAAGCTTAAAGGATTTAGGATTAGGCTACATCTCTTTTGTTTAAACTAACTTTTAGTTCCAAAAACTACAGGCCTTAGAAAGAACTCGCTTAGAAATAAATTATATTTTCATTTGTTAACCATCTAAAAATTTTAAAATTATATTATATGGTTATTATTAAAAATATTATATTTATGAACTATTTAGATCTATTAAAATAAATTTATATTTGAGGAAAAATTATGAAGTGACCTCCAAGAAAATAAATACTAGAAAAATAAAATGATTAGAACTAATTGAGTATTGACAAATCTTATAAAAAGTAACATGCAATAAGATAGTTAAATAACCTAACAATAAGGAAATCTTCCTTAGGAGATGGGACAAAACATACATGGAAAACAATATGATTGGGATTAGATCCAATTTGACAATCAAATGGAATTTAAGAATGCCCTAATGCTGCTTGATAATTTTTATTGGTTTGTGGCTCTTATATTTACCTTATCAAAAAGTGTTAGGATATAAGTTGCTTTGTCTTATGATTTACCGTAATTAAACAAAGCAGTGGGTATACCCCGTTTAGTGTCAAAAAAACAAAAATAAACAAACAAACAAACAAACAAACAAGAGGAGGATATTTTGTTTTCTGCCATCTGCGGCTGCGTGCTTCGCGTCTGCCGCACTTTCTGCCGCTATCAGACGCGTACAAACGCTGGAAGACGCCACCGAACGCGAACGAACGCGAACTATCACCGTCGCGTGGACAGTGCCGTCTCAAAGAAGCTCGAACCCGATCGACCACTGCGTTGTATTGCGGCTGATGATATTCACTGTCCAGCTCCGACAGTTGAGGTCAGTATACATTTTTTTTGCTTCGAACAACTCAATGTTTCGCTTCGTGCTCAGCTTCTCCCCGCTCGTGCTTCAATTTGAACTTCAAACTTAGGTGCATGGTGCTCCTGGATATATCCGCCGTGTCCCTGGTTTCAATGTGAATTGGTTTGTTTGAGCTCCCAATTACATATACATACGTCGCTCCTGGGAACGCAGAGAAGGCGGCAGTGAACCTTTGTTGCTTGTTACTCTGGTTCAAAGAATCAAAGCTATGTTTCAAAGATTAACATGGATGGTACAAATGCATGGCTTTTCTAGATCAACGTCCACCAATTGTGTGAGGCATTACTGCAGGGCATCGGAATGCTCCTCCTGACATAATCTGCCGGGTATTTCTTAAGAACCAAAGCTACAAAAGAGTACCCATTTTCTTTAGAAATATATATATATATATATATATATATTTTGCTGTTTAGACTCGGACTTCAAGGATTATTTGGGTACTAGAGATTTCTGTCACTCTTACAGTCACAATTTTAATGCTGACAGCAGAAAATACACCTCTGTTTGGGGTTTTCGTAGAAGTCGTAGTCGGTAGATTGGTTTGATACCTTCACAGTATTTGAGTGATTTTAAAGTAGAAGTGCAGTTGATGTTATGTGCGTGTTCTTCTTAGTGGCTATTAGAGTCTTCATGAGTGGACCTGGTTTTCTCTATTAGTTGGTAATAGAGATGGTTATTCCCCCTCCAGTGCAAGTTTGTAGATTCAAATAATCATATTTGGTATAGCAAACAAGCTGCACGGTCCTTTCGATGTGCTGTATCTGAACTTGTCTGAATGCCTCGCCATAGAGCTTCCAAGTGTTATGGTCGTCATGTACAGGTGAAGGATGCTGCCGTAACTCATCACTATTTCAAGGATGAGAGGTTATATTCCTCTGCACAGTAGAAGATACATTAGCCAACTCTAACACTTTGAATGGGCCACAGACAAAGATGTGTTTCTGTTCATCAATCTGGGATTTCATTAACCAAAATACTATCATCAACTGAGACATCTGAAATTTAAATTGTCCCCGATGCCTTTGTTCAACTACAGCTTCAGGTACTGTTTCATGATAGTTTCACATTTTCCCTACAAAATCATTTATGATTCTTTGGCGTAATTGACGCGAGTGGAAGATTAGAACTACAAAAAGTCATACATTTCTGATGATTATTGCATTACTAGCTGTTCTACGTTGCACAAAGTCACTTATCACAGACGTGTCCCGTGTAATAAAAGATGAGTGGCATCTTGAGCCACTAATGTTCATCTTGCGGTTAGATTATTGATCTTCGTCCTCAAGCTTCAGCTGGAAACGTCAACATGCACAAACACACTCAAACACCCTCATTCAAAAGCTTCAAGTCCCTACAAAGGGTTGATTATAATTCGAAATTGAATCGAAAGAGTTCTGTCACACACCACGCACACTTTACTGTGATGACGCACTACGCCCACATCCCCAAGACAAGGACAAAAGGTAATATCCTGACAACCTTGTATTTTCCACTCTAAACTACATAGTGACCCTTGATAACTCTCTCTTTGCAAATTTTTGAAAACTAGTCTAGGAAAATATTTGGCGAATTTTTTAAAATATTACGCCTCTCTGCATCACTCTTCAAACAACTTCCATTCTACTGTGAAACGAACACACTGTGAGTTAAGAAATAAACCGTCTTCGGTCAAAACTCGTCTCATTCTCTGCCAGCTCAATCTCCTTCCCACTCATGCGCCGAACGTGTCAACCAATTGCAACCAGAAGGCCAGATCTCACAACAGATGATCAACACAGCCATGAACTAACTGAACTCAATTTGTCACAGTTCACTCACTTGTAAAGTATTCCATGTCGTTTTTGTCAAGTCTATACCAAATAGAGACTGGTTGATGTGTGGCAATTCTGCATCACAGAGAGGTTAAAACTCAGAAAGAGTTGAGCCATGGCACTGGCAGCATGTGTGTAGAATCTCATCCTTCCAAGGCAAGTTTCCCTGCAACCAAGCTTCATCTTCATCGTCGTCGACAGAATCAACTGTTCTTCACCTACAATGTTGTTGCAGCAGTTGACTTCATCGCCCTTGACGTCTGAGTTGCAACAGTGCTGCAGACAACTGTGATGTTGCTTTCAAACTTTTGGGAATGGAGCAAGTGAACATTCTATCAATATTCATACAAACATGATTGATTAGAAAAAACCTGCCCAATATACATCCTCAAAATTGATGGGTGATTTTGTGAAAATTGAAATAATTATTAATCAATTTACAGATATTTGAATGGATTGAAGTTAGAAAGGAGAACAAAAAAAGAAAAAGCTATTAATATTCCAAAGAGAGTAATACTCTTTTTAACTCCTACAAAGTGCTGTCTAAATTTGTTGTTATTATTTTAAATTAACATTTTGAGTTTTCAAGGGATTAGATATTTTGTAGAATTGTATCAATATATTTTGGTGAATTGGACTTTTAAGGTTCTAGTGGTTGTGCTAAAGAATTTGTTGTTATTAATATTCCACTACCTCCTTAGTTTGAAGATAAAACTTAAGCAAGTCTTGGTAAATCTTTAAAACAATTTAATAATTTGTAAATGTAATTTTAATTAGAAAACAAATGAAAATTTCTTAAAATTTATTTTGAAGAAGTTTATTTGTTTATAAGTTGATATAGAATAATATGATAAAGATTAAGTGTGTTTCTCATCTTTTTGTTTAATAGTATTAAAACTCAAAAACAAAAAAATCATCCCAAGTATCACTTGGAATTAGTTGAATATTAGAAGTAAAAAAATAAAGTATAAAAATTTGCACTATTCATCTTTAAAGGTTAAAAAATACTTTATTTAAAATTCAAAAGTTAGATGGCTTTTAAGTCTCAAAGATAAAACTTAATTTTTAAAAAAAACAACAAAAAAATCAATGATTTTAAAACATGCATAATATGTTTAGGTATACATTTAGATACTATTCTAAGTAGTTAAGCAACCATTGAAGTAATAGAAATATAAATCTTTGCACTAATATAGAAATATTTTCTAAATTTTTATCTTAGTTAATGGTGGATTTAAATAAATTAAATATATAGTAAAGAATAAGAAAATATTTTAGTACAAATTACTATGTATATTATAAAATAAAATCAATATATATAATTAAATTTTTTAAAAAGAAATTATAATTAATTTTTTGTACAAAATTAAAAGAATATTAAACTAGTTTTTTATTATAAATAATAAATTTAATTTTTTATAACCAAAGTTGTAAAAAGAATAAAAATTTTGGTTTTAATTAAATATTTTAGTTAAAAATTTAAAAGCTTTAACTTTAGTAAATGAAAAATTAAAAGAATAAAAAAAATTATCTAAAGATCAAAATCTAATAAATTTTAATTTAAAAAAATATCATTTTTAATAATAAAAATTTTATTTATTTTTAAATGAAGAAAAAAAATTCTACTCACAACTATATAAAAATAAAAGATTCTAAATTATAGTTACTTCATTTAATATTTTAAAAACTATAATATTAAGTATTAAATCATTAATAATAAAAAATAATATGAAATGACAAAAAATTAGCTATTTTTTTGAGATATTATTTTTAAATTATTATATTTAAGAACTAAGAAAATAATCAAGAAATATAATTTTGCTACTTGCATTACATACAATTCTAAATGCAAAATAAGACATATAGTAAGTATTAGAAGTTATACTAAAAGTATAAAAATTTTAGAAAATTTTTAGAACTTTATTATAATATATATTTTTAAAATAAAATATCAATCAATTTGTTTAAAAGAATATAGACCAAATTTAAGAAGGTTTATTCTTGGCTAAAAATAATAGTATCAAATAGAAATAGAAATATTTATAATAAAATAAGTTCATATAAAAATTAAAATTTTTATATGATTAAAATTTAGGTCTCATATTCTTTTATAAATTCAATATTAGCTTATAAGTTGGACTTTTCAATAAAGAAAACTAGTAAAAAATATTAATATAAAATTTACTACAAAAAGGCCAAAAGAAACAAATAAAGTAACAACAACTATTGCAATTACACTTAGAAATATAAAACATTAAAGAATATTTGAAGATGAAAAAATAGAATGATTATATCTTTTTATTTTTATATATGAATTATTTTTTAGTCTAATATTAAAAAATATTTTAAAATATTTATTAATAATAATATAGATTTAAATTATATTATTGATTTTATTAAAATTTTGAACTTATTCTTGTATGTGTATTTTAATTTTGTTTATTTTTTATTTTATACTAATTGAGTTTTTATTAGAAATAAAAATCTAAATATAAAAAAAATTAATTTAAACTTAGAAGCAGATAAATTATCATTTTTAAGATACTTTACTATTTATTTAAAAAAACATAAGCCATTTTATTTTAGTGAATATATAAATATAATTAAGTTCTTTTTTATCTTACTAAACTTATAAAAATATAACTAGATATATTAAAATAATTAGATAAGTATATTTAAAATAATATATAAATTAAATAATAAATTAATATTTATATAAGATAATATAATCAAATGATTATGCCAAAAGATAAAAAAGATTGTAAGTTACTCAATAAAAAAGAAATATATATATATGTATATATATTTCAAAATAATAATAGATATATTCTTATATATACTATTTATTAGTTTAAAATATTTTTATTCAAATAGTTTTTTATCATTTTTGCACAAGTTATTAAAATATCTCAAAATACTTGCTAGATGATTTAAAGCAAATTATAAAATAAATTCTAATAAGATATATTATTTAAATTTTATTAAGAAATTTTCAACAAAAATGATTAAAAATATCTTTAAAAATATAAAAAATTTCTAATGGGATATAAACATCTATATCCATATTAAATATAGATAAATTATCTATTTTAATTTATATCTAAAATATAAATATAAGAATTAAAATTATAATATATTTTAATAAAAATTTAGTATTAAAATTAATTTAAATTAATAATTTTATTAGATTATATTAAATAATTATATATTTTTTAAATTATACTAAGAAATAAATAGGGCATGGATATTTTGGTAAACCCCTCAAAGTTCCATGGACTACTATTCTTGCAAATACTATTGGGAACTTGAGAACAAGTTCTAAAATTCCCAAGTTAAACTCCCACCCTCTTGGTTGAAAAGAGCCTTAGGAGGTTAAAAAAATTCATTCCCAACAAATAATATGTTAATAAAAAAAATAATAATAATAATAATTATCAATTGTACAAATGATATTAATATATATATATATATATATATATATATTGTTTATAAAAATATATTAAAGTTTTATTCTTAAAAAAATTAGTCAACTATTAGAAAATTTATATATATATATATATATATATATATACACACACACTTTAATACAAAAATTTAGACTCAATAGTTTTATCTTTATTTTTTCTATTATAATTAAAATTTATTATCATTACTATTTATATTAAAATATATTATATCAAATACATACATATACATATATAATATAACTGATATACTGTAATTATTATGTTTTAATTATTTATAATATAACCATAAAGCTTTACATTAATTCTATAGTGTATCTTCATTAATTTTATTATTAATATCTTATATTAGATTAAATACTAAATATTTTTATTTTATTTTTATTTTACTATATATAGATATATTAAAAATTCTTAAATGGTTTTATTTCTTAAACTGTTAATTTAGAATTACTAGCAAAATATTATTTAATAAATAAAAATTTTAGAATTATAGATAAATTTTTAGATAAATATTTAAAGTGTTAAATTTTTCAATAGAATTTTTTTATAAAAAAATGTGAGTTAAATTTTAAATCTTGAAAGTAAAAAATAATAATAATAATAAATAACAATAATCTATTTAACAGCATATTAGAAAAAATATTTGTAAATTAAAGATTTATAAGATATTAAGGCATCAACTTAGTTCCATTAATAATACATACTTATATTATCTAAGATTTAAAGGGTGGTCAAAATGTGTGGTCTTTATATATTTTTTAGTATAGAAAGTGAAAGGCTAAAAAAGAGAATTAAATATTTTTTCAAACATTCTACTACAAAAAACTTTCATGTTGTGCATTTTCTAACCACATTGAGTTCTAATATTTATTAATTTGGTTTTAAGATCTAAATATTATGATTTAAATATATATTAATTTTTTCAATTTATCTTTTTATGTATTATAAATCATTATTTATTTATTTTTAAGTTTAATTTTTAAAACTATACTATAACATAAATTTATTTTTAAACTAAATTTAAGTTCTTAAATCCACATTAATTTTTTATGAAATTGAGAATTTGCATTAGATAACTTACATATTCTGTAATATGCAAATCTGTACTTAATTCATTTAAAATTTCAAGGGCCACTTGAATAATTTTATTGTCTTTCATAAATCATTGTATTTTGAATCCTTAAAATTTTAAATAGCATATTTGATTAGATTTTCAAACATATAAAACACCTTATGACTACAGATAAAAAATAATTTGTTGAAATTTCATAAAGTTAATCTTTTAACTGATTATTTGTGAAATGCTAACATAAATATAATATTTAATTATATTTTTGTTTAAACAAAAAATTATTAAATAAAATGTATGTTAAACACATTATATTTGGCAAAAACATCAATCTGTTAGTTCCACTCATCACAAATTGATTAATTAAATTCATTCATGACCCTTTTTATCAAACACAGCAATTTATTCCATGGCCAAAAAAAGTGCTAAAATGTGCAACATTTTAATTCATAAACATGGATTTAACTTCAAACACACAATGAAAAAAAAGCTATAACTTGAGCTACACATCCTATGGTTAATCCATCAATCACAAAGACATCAACCCAACTTCAATGACCACCTTACACATCCCTTAATCAACCCTTCAATCAAAAAAATGGTCGACCTAACTTTTCAACTTTAATGACAACCTTTCACATTCTAATTGCCACTCAACTATCATAATATGATTATACGCAAAGATCACAAAACTGGGTACTCTATAGTGGTCATCAAGCTGATATTTCGCCCACATGGACGGGCAGCTTAATCACTAAGTACCACACAACTTAACAATACTCAAACCCTAATATATGATATGACGACGCCGTCAGATATCATCCACGACGAATTCATCACTGGAATCGTCTGCTTTAGCAACGTCCTAGAACAGTTACTCGGGTTTCTATTGCTACAATCCTTTGCGTAGAATTGTGCTCCGAGAGTGAGCTCTTGCAACTAAACGCCGTTTCGCAGTATTCCACCGAAGGGTTAGAGAGAGGACGGTCGACATGGGGTCTAAGACATATACAAAAGAATTGACAGCGTATTTTGATTACTGTTTCGCGTTCGAAGGAATGATGACAATTTCGTGAAGGGTGAGAAACTGTGTCGATATGGCTGACAATAGTAAGGTTCGTTCACATATGATTCGACTGAAGCTATGGGGGTATGAGAACCAAAACCTGGTTATCATGATAGTGCGATAGTCTAGACTCTGCACCGTAAAAAGAAGCTGGCATGCATGACAGTGGTCTCATTCTTGCGCAGCGATTGACACTAGTTCTCTAGTCTCATGGTTCGTATTGTATTTGCAGAGACGGTTATCTTTACAGGAGAAGGAAGAGCGAGCGACAAGAGAGAAAGTGTCAGTGTAGTCATGTATATAGCCGATATATTCACAAGGGTCACAAGGGACATAAATACAGCCTGCAGTATTACTCTCGCACTACACTCCGATCCTCTACAACACCAAAAGCTACAAGATTGAGAGCCTGCTTCATCAAAAGGGCAGCTCAGTTGGTTTTAATGTCCTGTTCCCTGAACAAGACTACATTGCAGTAAGGTAACTAATTTTGTACAACAGACTTCTCATTCACATCAAACTGCCTCTAATAACCGTGAACCTTGAATTTCTAAGATTTCTGCTGCATAACTTGTAGACCTCACAAGCAGAACTATTCCCACTACAGCAAGAAGACAACATCAGTGACGAAAAAAACTGGCCGAACAAACTGGACATTCTCTTTGTATAACTGTTAACATGTCAGCACGAATCCCCAAATACTTGACACTTAAAAGCAGCGAATTCTTCTTCACCGCCACGGAATCAAGACCAAGGCGACGACGAGCAGGACGAACAGCCCAATGCCAGTGCCATCGCTCTGTTGGCTCCCAAGCACGTCGTCCCCAGTGGAGGAAGCTCTCCACTCCCGGGCGTTGGGTTGGCGAACAGGAGAATCGGAAGGGTTCATCCACTTCTGGTAAGTGGATATGAGAGAGATGCCGAGGATGATGAGCAATGGCGACAGATAGAGCAATGGCATCTGCTGCAGCGCAAGAACAATTGCGGAGACGCTACTCCTGATCCACGGCAGAAACGCCATGACCACCATGGTCGCAACTAAGAAGAAAGGAATCGTTGGCGAGGGTGCATCATAACGCACCATCCTGCCACAATCCTTCGCCGCCTGACAGTCTCCACCACCACAACAACTATAGAGCACAATACTGAGGGGATGTAACCAAGCAGATGAGTACTGCTCTATAGCAGGGCACACTATACAGCAAAGGTCAAGACAGCACCACAAATGAATGCAGTTCAAGCACACGAGAGAAAGAGAACCGAGGTGAAGGGCGGGAAGAGGACCGATGTGAGGAGCTGAAAGATGGCAATCTAGAGGGCAGAGAAAGAGGCGGGAGCCAGCCAAATGGGAGCTTCACTGCATGCAACAGAGGGCAGGAGGCTAAATGGTTGCAGGCGGCGGCGTAGGGAACATCACGGCAACGTATCTGAGCGACCGGGAGAGCGCACTGGGAACGGCGACGACGACGCCGCCGTCGTCGTCGCGTATTCATACTCCTCGGCGGCGTCGACGAGCTGGAATCCAGCTACTGTGTGGGGCTTCACATGACCGACCTGTAATGCCTTCTCACAAGCGGTTCAAGCCACAAGGAGAATTCATTCCAGTCGTGAGGCACTTGCATTGAGGCGGCGAGTCTCTGCATCTAGACTCCGACGTGAGGCCAAATCCTTGATAGATAACAGCAGCCTCGCTTCGAGAGCAGCACCACTGGCGGGAGCATTGCGGGGGGTTTGCAGTATGTGTGAGGCGGGGTGTGCAGGAGAATAGGGTTCCAGTATCCGAGGAGCGGCATCGGATCTAGAGCGCTGAGCAGGATCTCGGTAATGGCGTCGCAAGCGGGAGGCGGGGCAGGTCCTGTTGACGCCATCGCCGACGAGTTTATGAGCAACGCGTGCAGCAGCAGACAGCGGCACACATCGCATTCATGAGCCTTCGCCGCCTTTGGAAAGCGCTAAAGTAAACGTGAAACTTAACTTTTAAAGCTAAAGTTGACGCAAACGTAAAAGTCGAGTACCATCAAAAGGTGTGGCTGTGCTGCCAAAGTTGGGTGCCCCTAGTGTTTCTGTTGATACTGGTTGCCAATTTTTGAACTTATTATGTATCTACCAACAACCAAAAGAGTTTTTAAATTTTAAATCTTTTTAAGATTGCCTTTGACGGTGTTCAGATTTTTTTTTTTTTTTTTTTTTTTTTTTTTTCAACTCTTTAAAAATTTGATATTGTTGTTTTTAGTGATGACAAATATAACACTAGGGCATGTCTTGTGAATAAAATTTCATTAAATTATGAAATAGAAGGCTTGGTGTGAATATTATTGTGATTGGGGTTGGATAATCAGTCAAATTTATTAGATGAATAATTTAGAAAAAGAAATATTATTCTAATCAAATATCTGTAAGGAAATTGAAAATCTGATTTTTCAAATTAAAAAAGTGCATTTTTAAAATTTAAAATTATTAAAAAAGACAATAAAATGTGATATCTTTTCTAATTAATTTGTAACTTGAATATCATTGTTGAAAGGTCATAGAACCCAATGAGTTTTCTTTTTTCTTTTTTTTCTTTTTTTTTTTTTTTTGGAAAGTTATTTTTTTTAGAGAATACTGTAACAATAACAATTGTAAAAAAAATACAAATGCACACCATGTAATATATCGGGACATGTAAAAGTTTGTATTAGGTTGTTCAAATATTTTTAAAATTTAAAATATATAAAACCAAAAAAAAATTAATATATATACATATATACATATATATAGAATACCAAGAAATAAATAAATTTCAAGATTCTCTAAAAAACATTCATACTAAAACCAACATTTGTATACAACGATTCAATTTCTAAATCAGACTTTTAAAGTTCAACTTGTATCAAAGCAAATCTCTCCCTCTCAATACCAATGTACAAATACTCAATAATTTGGTTGTCATCACTCTATCTTGTTCAACAATCTCACAAACATTTCAATCACATGATATTTGTGTGAAAATATTCAGTCATGTACAAACAATAATAACTATAAGTTTGACTTACCTTTGTGCAATATAATTTGGATCTGTTCAGTTTCTTCATCAATATCCAGTTTCGAGGAATGCTATTACTGCATTCTGAAACGAGATTTTCAAGTAACATTTTACAATGGGTGTATGGACATCCAACTCCTTGAAGTTCAAGACTTTGTTTAAATCTTCCATGTTATATATGAGACTTCTAAACCTTAAAGCTTCAAAGACTGAAGAACTCAAATTCTTCTATCAATATTGATTTGTAGGGTTTAAAGAATGTTTCATAAAATAAATGTATGATAAAAAAATAAGATGTTCTGGAAAGAATGTGAGTAAAAGAAACTGCAGAATCTATTTCATACCAACTAGCACAAGAATCAAGGAACTCGGTGCATTTCTGAATCATGTGTGCCAGACATGATGCATTATTCATTATTGTCATCAACCTCAGTTAATAACACAGTGTCTTTACATATCCTTTCCCTGCATCAAGGAACTCTCACTACATATGAACATATTCACGGCTTTGAAAGCACAGACATCACATATATATATATATATATATATATATATATAATTATCAACACCTGATGGTCTGTCTTCAACGCCTGGAACATTTAAGTGTAGTTGCTGCAAACATCTAGATTTTAGTTTCCAGAAGGCAGTTTCACACACACAGTTACACAATCTGTCATTATTAATATAGTAATTTGTATATTATCTCTGTTATCCTTTTAAACAAAGGGATTCGAAGCAAATTCCCAAAACCTGGACGCAACTGAGATCATACAAACAGTGTCCTTATTATATACCCTATCAAAATTGACTCATTCCTTTTGTAACAGACGCAACATGATTCAAGCACCGCCTTTACAGAAAAACGTTGTTGCGCACTTATCTCATTGTTCGTATAGACCTTGTACATTGTAGTTTTAATTGTGGACATGTGGGTTAGTGACCTGGTGGATGACCACATCAGCCCCAGCCTCTCCACAGCCTTCTTTGATGATGGCCTTGTCACTCATGCACCTCTCCTTGTTGGCTTTGCACCAGCTCGTTTTTTCCAGATTTTCAGCTGCCTTCATCCACTTTTTGGCGCTCATAGCTTCAATGAAATCCTTACAATCACTTCCCATAAACGCATCTTTACCTGCAACCGAGTAATTGTGCGAATGGCAACGTGATTAACACTAATGTGGGTATTGCTCTCTTGAGTTGCTCTATGAGGATCAACCCAAAGTACATGTGATATAGTATGCTTCATACGAATTATGAAAAAGAAGTAGTACCTGATGGAAACAGCAACCAAAACCAGTTTAAGATCTATAATCGTGATAAATTTAATTGAGTTTTAACTACTAGGACGTATAAGTTCGGTTGCAAAATTACCCGCTGAGTGCTGGATGTCGCCAAAAACAGCCATGACAGCGCAACACTGCTCATCCAAGGGCTTCACACTTGTAGCTGCTCTGTCTAAAGCACGTCTCGTGTCAAGGGCGAGCAGTGCGCTGATCTGGACTGTGTTTAAGCAGCTCTCGCCTCTGTAGACCTGCCAAGGCAATCAACCTTCACAGTCAAATCACAAATACAGAAGAAAAATCACATCAGTTTGATAATGAAGATTATAACACAATTAAGTTTTAATTTAAAGATAACTAACAATAAATAACCCTAACAGCGATCGAGATGCAGGCTGCTGGATTACCTTGTCGTAGTCTGCAAGGACAGTGCTAAGCTCCGAGCGACGAGTTTCCACATCGTCGTCCAAGTTGTACCCCACACCGACTGCTCTGTCGCCGTTAGTCAAACTGTAAGCACATTCGTGTTTATGTTCGTGCTTTAGCAGCAACGATTCCGTCCTGGGAATACACCACGCGCGGATGGCAAAGGAGACCGCTCCTCTAATCAGCCTCCTGCTTGCCACGGCAGGGGCAGGCACGAAATTGCAGAGGAGAAGACAATATAGGAACACTGCAGTCAAGCTCCCAGCCCTAACCATGATGATCAATTAGGACACTCCAAGAGCTCAAATCTCTGCATCAGATAACTTATAAACAACCAGTTATGCTTCAATTGGATGACATGTCTCCAGAATACTCTATGCAAGTGCGGATTTGTGCAGTAAAGAATTTGCTTAGAAGTTGGTTTCCCTTCACAAAAGACAGTCTTGTCAGCAATGTTCATAGCTTCTTTGAGAATGTCGGACTTTTTTCATCTAGAAAACAGTGTTCTAGCGACGCGTCCTAGAATTAATCCTAACCATTCTCAACCCTGAACACGACATTATGTAGCGAGACTTTCAACTTCCATGTGCGCCGTTTCATTTTATTACAAACACATCGAAGCATCATACATGAGTTCATCAGCAGGCTTGTAGCGACCCTATATCAGATTCTGCAGCTGGTAACTCATATATCCATATGTTACCCCAATAATCCCCTTCAAAACTCCAAAATCGGTCACAAACCTGCGAGAAATCATGCACTGGCTACATGTCTCGCACATGACACTAACCCTGCAAACCAAATCACACATTCTACGAGCTAACTTACTGCAATACCTGGAACGTCGACAACTTAAGACTGCAGTAATTGACAAGCGAGACGTGATTGAGAGTAGTGACGTTGGTAATGAAGGGGGAAGGCGAAACAAGAATTATTTTATTGAAGTGCGCAGCAGGTCGGAGTGCTGACGCAAAGGCTATGTGGCGCCGCGGCAGAGCGCAGCACCAAGTGGCAGCCTCTGCGGGCGCGCAGGAAAGGCTTCGGTCATATCTCCGCACACCCACAAATCTAACCATTCGTTTGTTGGGTGGCGCGGCTTTTTCTGCTTAGCGCATGGCCTGTTGCCCAGCTCTCACGGATGAATATCTGCGACATGCTGACCAAAACCTTTTCCAGTCGGGAAACAAGCCCTCTCCCTTGTTCTCATCCGTGGCAACGCTCAGCGACATCCGTCTACCTCTCCCAACGAAATTCGTGCTGCGAATGCTTTTCGAAATATCTTCGAGCTTTTTCTGCAAACAGTCCAGTGGCGTAGTCCTAAGGGCTTTGTATTGTTTAGTTTTGTTGCGGTGGCATGCTTTACGTAGAGCATTTGCTTATGAATTGGTGAGCTATCCCTCAGTTGCCGGATTTCGAAGAGTTTATTTAACAGATTTGCGTTTGCTGCTAGACTGTTAGGTTACTGAAGTCAAGTTTTGTCGCTGTCCCTCTCTTTTTTCTCTAATAGCTGCTTCCTGTAGAAAGCGTAACCGTTTGAGTTTAGTCGAGAGTTCATTCCCGAGTCGAACAGGCAGGTTGGGTATGATAAATCGAAGTTCGGCAGGCCATCAAGCTCAAGTCTCATGAAATGTAGACCGTGCGTTGGAGGCTCTGAAGCTCCGGGCAGGGATTTGGACATGACTCAGCTTGATTTAGGGCACATTCCGGCTGCGGCTGCACAGAATTTCAAGACAAAATGAGGATGATCGGATTGTGCGATGTGTGCAGAGCCGTTTGTGGAGGGATCCGAGCAGGTGTGCGAGTGAACACTGCTTTGTCATACAAGACAGCCCCGGTTCAAGGATTTGACTTCACGCAGTCCCTGTGAATGGTCTGACGGAGGATTCATGCAAACCAGGTGATCACAACTGGTTGTTTTGCTTACAATTTAGCTGATAGTGCGAAAAATTGCACCAGGAATCCTTCAAAGCGCATCCATGCGATGTGCAAGCAGTCGGATCTCACGTTGTCACCACTGCATCCACCATAGCCCCCACCCACAGAGCTCCGGGACAATTGCGGTTCGACGAATTATGCGGTTCGACGAAATAGGTGCTCAGCTGGTATCGCGATTCATTCTAGCACGCATTCATCCATCCGCGGTACAATTCGTGGAATATATTAAATGGAAGCATACAATCTTAACAAGGTTTTTTTTAGTCTTATTGTAACTTTTGAATAATTAATTAGTAGAATAATTTTTTTAGTAAATCTAAAAGTAAATGAAAGTAAATCTTAACAAGGTTTTTTTTAGTCTTAAGTGAAAGTAAATCTCTCTACAAATGGTGTCAATTTCTTTTCCAGTTTTTGTTTTTTTAATTGCCCATGTTAGTTTTTTTTTAGAGATTATATGCAGGGCATCTTCTTTGTTTGACTATTACAATTGTGGTCATGCCCTTTCACCCTTTCAATTGCTAGGTTGCAATTTTAGAATTGTTGCCTACTATTACTTTGTTAGGTTCACTTTTTATTTTATTTCAAATCTCTTCAAACTTCTCAATTGCAAATTATATTAATAAAAAAATTGCATCTGCTATTTGCATTCTTTTGAATTTAGACCTTGGAATATCTTTTTAGAGTGTTGCTAATGTCAACATAGTTTTTGCTAGTGCCACCACAACTTGTCATCCACCACATATCATCACAATTTTTGCTAATGCCACTACAAGTTGCCCATTGTTTCGTAAAGTACATTGTAGTGTGCAACACAAGTTTAAAGTTTAGGGCAACTTGTGGTGACATTAGCAAAAACTATGATGACTTACTATGGATGGCAAGTTGTGCTGCAATTAGCAACACCCTTATTTTAATATGCTTGTATTAGACTATTGTTGTTGTATTTCATGTGATTCTTTCAAGATTCTTCTCTAATGCAAAACAACAACAAACAAAACAAAAAATTACCCACTGAAACTGCCTGTCACAAATTTCTCATCAAGCTTTGACAGAAATCACTACATTTAATTTGGAGAGGTATACAACAAGCAAATCACTGTTTTGCAACTTCAACATGCTAGCAAAGATGAGCTGTATTCGTTACACTTCAATGGAGTAACAGTTTCGATCAAATGCAAAATTTGTGGTTGAGGTCAAGCTGCAATAATCTGGTGTTGATTAAACTGTCAATATTGTGATGTCTACCGTGAATAATGTAACTAGAAGAAGAAGAAGAATGAGCATTTTGACCTGCGATTCATTGATTCGGCTTCCTGTGATAAAATTAATGCCTCACAAAACTGAAGATTCTATGTTAAATTTGTTAAATTCTGTGTTGCGAATGTCAAATTTAATATCATGCTTGTGAGATGCGTGAAGACTGAACCTGCGGGTCTTTGAATCTCTTCGGAGACGTGCTTGAAGTGGTTTCAGCTAGTCTTCTCGGAGCCTTCGTGATCCCTGGGCATCTTTCAGGCATCCTGCAACGAAGTTCGTATCATAAGCATCAACATTGAAACAGTGCACCTTGGCGAGTGAAAAGATGACACAGAAGATTTCCGTGAGCATGTTCAGGATTCCTTTTGCTTCTCAAGCCATCGGACAAGGCATGAGGCCATGTTGTAGCGGAAGATGAGGTTCGGAGAAGAAGCGCCACAACCTAGAATCACCGTGTTGTCTGCATTTTTCAATGGTGATGCTTATGATACAAACAGGAGTTGATCAACGAGCTCACAACAATGTGAGCGGGTTTGATTGTCCGCAATCACTAAGAAACATTACCCCCCGAGCTGCGTAACCGTTGCACGAGGTCGTAACCGACAAAACTGATTCGATTTCCTAGCGTTGCAGGCTGTGCAATGCAAATGCTCAAGACATGACCAATGCAACCGAGTTGGAATTGACTGATAAAACTAGATTCAGGACCAAAAATTCTTGCGTTTCGCTTCGATGCCATTTCATGAGTGGCACATGTCAAGCTCTTGTGAGGTAGAGGATGCTTTCCAGTGACACATTTCAGCAAGGCGAGAATTAATGAGTTCAGAGCATGAGCACTTCAAGTCACAAATTCAGTACAGAATACTCTGAAACTTGCAATCAAACAGTAGATGAATGTCACGCTGCGATGAGAGAACCCTTCATTGAATCAATTGAAAAGCGGAACGCGGTTTCAGCTAACTTTTTCTATATTTTCCAACAGAAACATTGACAGCCATGTGAGGGTACTTGAATGCTGCACTGATTGACTTGATTTCCACAAACCTCTTAACCCGTACGATGCAGGTTCTTATCTCACAGCTCGCACTCTTAAACATAATCCCTTCTACGGATTTTGATGAAAGCAACAAGGCATTCGACCGCACTCGCTCCTCAATCGTAGAAACTCATATGCCGACAATGATATTCTCTTTGATGGTCTCCACGGTCAAGCCAAGCAACACAGTCCTCGACGCGAAAAAGCGTGTGATCGTTATTGTGACGTCGTGATGATGAAATAAGCAGACGCTTTCACGCCACGTCCGGAACCCTAATTCCTAAATCAGAGTCGGCGTGGATTGTTTTGGGGTGGTTCTAAGTGAGGTACTTACCCGGCAAAGACTTGATTTCATTGTTGAAGGGCACATATCCCAACACCGTTTGAAATCGAGTATCAATCTCAATACAACAAACAATCGCGGTGGAGTTTCCCAACAGCACTACTGCAGCACAACAGCAAATGTATGTGGATTATGAACAACGTGGCACTTGCCATTACGCTGACGTTTCATTTAATGCTGAGTCTTATGGGAAGTGCTTTTTTGACCAATCACATCCATGCATCTCTTTTTGGGCATTGTGAGTGAAACTTAAAACCTTGCCTGTGCAGCAACGAGTAGGAAACCACAATAAGTACCAAAATTGATTTTCTTATTTCTTCTAATCAAATTTGTATATGTGCTTTGTTTAAGTTGAGATATTATAATATCTTTTGTGCCATGTTATGAACACTACCTCCATTCAAAATAAGACAAAGACAATTGATAAGAATGTTGGTGTTTCAAGCATGGTAGTTAAATGGTTTGAGGGATTTTAAATAATATTTTATTTAAAGGCAAAAAAAATAAGATTATTACATGAACCTAATAAAAATAGACATTTATTAGACTCAACTAATATTATTTATGTTATTTTTTTAATCAGGAATCAAAATTTAAAAAATACAGTAATAAAAACTCAAATGTTTAAGACTTTCAAAATTTTAAAAATTAGCCTATGCATGTATATATATATATATAATCAAATTTGAAATTCTTACCTGCAAATTATTTTGTGGATTTGTTTTCTA
Source organism: Physcomitrellopsis africana (assembly GCA_036785485.1). Lineage (NCBI taxonomy): Eukaryota > Viridiplantae > Streptophyta > Bryopsida > Funariales > Funariaceae > Physcomitrellopsis > Physcomitrellopsis africana. Next base: position 180,561 of record JAWRVF010000668.1, read on the forward strand.
TATACAAAAGTACCCTACATAATTTATATCCTTTAACTAATATTTCTTGCTTAGCTAATAATATTTGTTAGAACAAAGATTGTTCCTAAGTTGTAAACTTATAATCTTGTTTTTTGTATAATCAATAAGTAAATAAATAAAGGTGAACTTTTATAATTTAATTGAGAAATTAAGTGAGAAATTTTATAATTTAAGCGTTGATTCTTTTTACAGCAAATAGATAAATGTGGATCAAACAAGAATAGAGATCATTTGTTTGTGCATTTAGGATTTAGAATATATGAATGTAGGTTTGATTAGAGAAGAGATCATTCATTTATGCATTTAGGATTTAAATTTCTATGCAGATCATCAATCTTTGAATCAAGACAACACCTACAATTGCTAGAGTTGCAAATGAAATAGAAATTGCTATAGACACTACGGTTGTCAATAACAATCCCATTGTTATTAAAGAGGAGATCAATATTGAGATTGAAGGTGTTGTATCTACATTTGACATAGCTATGATCCTAGCCTAATAACAAATTTTGACTTTTTATTTTTTTTAAATACACCATTTTGCAATTATTGTCATCAAGCATGCAAAAATCTAAAAATAATCAAAGAAAGATAGGCTTATAATATCAAACTTATGGACTAGCAAAACCAAATTGTAATTTCAAAAAATATCTATAATATGATTCTTAAGGACAGAGATCATCACTAGCTTGTTGTTTATTATTGTTATTTCTGAAGTGTAGGTATTCTTATTAATTTCTTTGAAGCTCTTCAAATATTCTCCTGATATTATCACATCACAAAAAGTGGTATTGATCTAAACTTGTGGTCTCCCAGTATTTGTCATAGACACCACAAAGAAAAAAACACTTCAATCCTTGAGAATTTTGTTTTGAACTAGAAGTAAAACAAGTTTCAGCCTTTGTGGCTATGTCTCAAACCCATGCTAGCATGTTGATGAACAAGCAATCTTGCATCACAACTGAGGCCAACCCTTGCACATTTAGATTACAACAAAATTTCAACAAAAATCTTCACTCATCTTTTTAAATTCCAAATTAGTAATTTCAATAAAGCTAGCACGGGCTCTTACAAAGAATATTTTTTCTCCCAGATCCATCTATAACTTGAAAATTATATAATTGCATGACCCCATTTAAATTATGAAACCTCAAATAATTTATAAAATTTCCATCTATCAAGGTTATAACTTAACCGAGGTACCTCTCTCTCTCTCTCTATATATATATATATATATATATAAATTCTAATGTATCAAGTTGAAAGTCTAATACATTAGTTAATTAATAATTACAATTTATTAAGATTTATTAGAAACTATTTCTTAATAGAATATTTTTCAATCATCTTAAATATTAAGAATCATTCTTTTTGAAATAAAAATTGTATTATTTTTTCATATTAATCTTACAAGATATTCTCAATTACCTTTTTGAATTTTGTTTAGAATGTTTTACTACTTCATTTTAATGTTTCAAAACTCTTACAATAACTTCACCAATCATTTAAAGTACACAATTAAAGAAGATAGACACATCAATTAAAATAATTTAATTCAAGTCATTGATATTTGTAAAAGTTGAAATTTAAATTGTGGATGTAAAATTCTAAAAAAAATCTGAAACACCGTGATAAATTTTTTTTTCTTTGATAAATGCCAAGAATAATCTTAATTTTTATTTTTAAAAAAAATCAAAAATAAAAAATCAAACTCATGTAGACACTTTAAAATGAGATTTTTCTACATCACAAGCCAAAAATGTCTAATTTTTATTTATTTAATTATTAAATTTTAGCATTTAAAACATTTGTTTTTTCGACAGATGAAGTTTTAAGACGAATTTCGAACTTTTGCGATTTGGAAGCTTAATGTGGTGCTTACAGAGGTAATGTTTAGAAACTTTTATGCACATTCTTGAAATAATAACAATTAAAAATTCATTCTTTTACCTCTTAAAGGTATTTAATTTTACAAGGATTTTAAAAGTTGATATTAGAAGAAAAATAAAAATAAAAATATTGCATACTGAGTACTTTTAAATTGTGCAATAAATTTTCTAAAAGGTGCAAAAAAAACCACATGGATGTATTCACATTGTATTGCAAAATCAAGTTTTGCTAATTAAAGAAAATTTCTTGTGCACTTGAGTTGATTTTATTTCAAAAACTTAGCAATGAAAAATTATTATTATTATTTCAAGTTAATGCCAAAAAAGAAAAAAAATCAAAATATAACTTTGATTGCAGGTTGATTAATTTGGTAAAGTCATAAAAATAAAAAAATATTGTATTTTGATGTATGTATATATATATAGAGAGAAAGAGAGATAGATTTTCTTTAATGATAATATAATATGTAATAATATAAAAAATATAGAATGGTAAAAAAAACATTTAACTTATCTCAATGACTGAATACATTGCAAAAGAATGAACCCGATATTTAATTTTAATTTTCTTCAATTTTTTTCAAAGTTTTAGATATTTAATAATTATATTTTTAAATAAATTTATTTTTATAATTTTTTATTTGGTTAATTTCTAATTATTTCAAAAATTCAATGTACCAAATTTAAGCTATATATTTATGTGTATGTGTATATTTTAGTTTTTATAAATAAAAGGTAAAAAACTAAATTAATAATTTTAGACTATATGTTTTCCTTTTTTTTGTTTTAATTAAAAGTATTTGATACATATAATCATTAGTTTTTAATTATACATGTGATTCTTATATTATATCTTAAGAAAATTACAAAAGCACCAACATTAACTGCAATTATTGATGACTGTTTAGATTTTTTTTAGGAATATTTTATAACATATAAGAGATTTTTAAGTGATATTTTTAAAATTAATGAATGTATATATATATATATATAAAGAAGTTAGTCCATGACCTTCAAAATCTTTTAGAGATTATGAAATTCTTTTGAATCTTTAATAAGAAATGAGATTCTTGTAAGATCTTATATAAGTTTGTAATAGAAGTTTAGACAATAAAATTCTAGGGTGTTATTCTTAAGAAATTCCTCTAGCAACTTAGATAGCAAGGTTTATTAGAATTCTTCTCTAATATGCTTCTTATACAAACTTGTAAAGCAAGTCATTAGAAGTTTGGACAACACGTTTGTAGGTTTGCAAATGGTATAAATAGAAGTAAGACCAACTTATCCTTAATTTCTTCAAACATATTTTTTATTTTATTTATCTTGTTTATCTTGCAAACATTTATATTTAGGCAAAAATAGATAGTTTCTCAAAACATATTTAATGATGTCATGTGTATTCTCAACATCTGCTTGAAGTGCACTCAATTCAATTCCTTGTCACTTTCTTTGTACTTTTCAGAAGCATGCCTTAGCCACAAATGTAATTCTAATTGCTACTAATGCAAACTCTAACCACCACCACATGCATGTTCTTGTCACATCCCAAGATTAAAAAAATTTCCTACTAGACAATATAGCTTGTCAAAGGTTCCAAATATCTAAACCTAATTCTTTTACCATGTTTCTACAAATAACACAATAGTCATAAACTCTTAACCTTCAACACTGACTATCAAACACACATTTTATTCATAAAACTTAACTCCAGAACCTTCCATGGAAGAATATCCACCAATTTATCATGATAACAAGAATAGAAGAGTTTACAACCAGCACATTGAAATGTCCAAAAAATAGGTAATCTTCTCACATGAAAAACCCTCAATTTCCTCTACATTCCACAAGTAATTGGATTGTGATTGGCTCCTCCAGGCTACTTATATATGACTGTGAATCAGAATGGGGGTCACCTATTGAAGCTGACTGGTGGGTGATAGTAGGCACATGCTATACACTCTGTCCTCTTGAGCAGCATTGAGTGGACATTTGTTATCCCCCTGTAAGCTCTCATTCTGTTGGTCCTTGTTAACCACCCCCATACCCTTTTTAATTTTTTTAAAATAAATTTCACGTTTCTTAAATCACCCATCTTGGCATTTCTTCATCCATTTCTCCTGCATAGATAGCATTTGAAATGCTTTGCAATGTGGTGTAGATGCAATGAATTACATACATCCATCGGCAGTGTTCCACATGATAGTGAGCCATGGGAGAACGAATCATTGTTGCTCATTCAATGAGGGGATGACATTCATGACACTCACCCTCTTCCCCAGTACTAATATTCAAATGGTGGTGGTCCCCCAGGAGTCCACCTGTCCACCCTTCAGCAAAAGAGTACAGCCCCTGTCACACGGATGAACCCACATTATCATCCTCTGAGGGCGAACAGAGTCCAGCACCCGCACAGACAATCCACCAGACCAACCACGTCACCAACCACATCAGTCGGGGAAACCGAACACGCTGGCAGGACTCGGGAGGCGCAACGCAACTGTCTGCGCCTCTTGTCTTCGCCGATGCACCACTAGAACCCTCAATCAATCAAGCTCCGCCCAGAGAAAACGCTGCAGTTCCAGGCTCGTCGAGGAAATCCAATCCTGGAGTGGAGGAATGCGCTGCAGGCGACCTACTAGCCACAATCTGAACCAGAGAAAGGCGGCTTTAAAGGCCGGCACCCGAAACACCAGAACCCCCCAACGGACGAATGCACTGCGGGACCACCCATTTCATACCCGGGCTGATAGCTGTACTAGAGGTGTACAGGTGAGGGTGATACCATGGTGGTAGTTTTCGGGCACGGGTCCCGAGCCACGGAGACGACGGAAACAGTCGTACAGGGTTTGCTTGAGGGAGACGACCAAGGAGGGAAGTGGAGCGGAAGGGTTAAAGGGGGGTACGGAGACGCGACGGAGACCACAAGTGTGTGTGCTAGAGTTTGGCTCATTGCCGAGGCAGAGAGAGCCTAACAGACTGGCCCGACTCCGGAGCATGCCTGGGTGTGCATCCATGCCAGCAGGCTTGAGCCTTGCGTTACTCTAAACCGTATTGGGAATTACCGCAAAACCGCACTCCTCGGAATCAGAAATAAGCATTCTTATGGTGGGTTTCCCCTTGCGGATGGGCTCGCATCGCCACGCTCTCTCGGACTCGGGGGATTTAACATACTCGCCGGGAGGTAGGGTGTATCGGTAATCAGGACTGAAATCGAGCAGGCTAATTGCTGCGCGGATTGTGTGTGTGTAAACCTAGTTTTGAAGGTGTGGAGTTTTGCGTTCCGGAGAGCGGGTTGGTCGTTTTGTTGGATATTTTAGCGTTTCAGGGTCAGAAATAAGTGACTCGGACAGTTTATTTGTTCGATCAATTCCGGCAGCCTTCCTTGTGAAAAATCCCTAGTGTGGATTGGATTGCCATGTTGTGGCATCGTGACGAGGGTTTAGGTTGTGGCTGAGAATTTGGTTTTGGTGGAGGTTGGCCTTTGGTGTCGGCAACTTTTGCCTGCTTGGTTTGGGGAACCCTAGTTTTGGGGGACAGGGTGTGCTGCTGCATTGGATCTTGAGGGTGGTTTAAGGGCTCTGTGAGGACGGTCTGATAGTTGGGGCGATGAAAATCTTAACTTCAAGAACAAGTTCTGTCCCTTAGTCTCTTGCCGGGGTAACGTGTTGTTGAGGTTAAGTGCATCGGGAGCAAGGTTTATACGAAGTCATCGTCCAAGTAGGGGAAGACTTCTAATTTATTGATTGATTCGGAGGAAAGAGAGACATCCGTATTACTGGGAAAAAAATACCCACTAAGTATGGACTGGGCTGCACAATTGCTCAGGTACGGGGGTTTTTGTGGACGTTGAGGGCTCAGCTCGGGGCAGCTTCTTGCTGTGAAGATTAAGATGATCGAAGAGTTATGTTGAATGCCCTAGACTAAACCCATGGTCGGAATGAATATGTAGGGGGACTTGAAAAGATACTCAGCAGAGGTTGTTACGTGGCTATCATGGTCATTCTTCCATTCTTTTTGTCGAAAATTTCGTGAACATCATTGCTGCTTGATTACCATCTGAGCAAGCTTAGTTGACGGCTCTTGTTATATAAAAAGCTCCTCTGCAGTGTGAAGAATCTTGGAAAAAGTGACTCAGGGCGTGTGGAAAAGCTGACCTCGACAAACAGCTTGCAAAGTTAAATCTAGATACATATCTTCTCAGCTTTTTCTTCTGCGGTGTTATACACCCAGTGTGCTACACAGATACCATATCAGAGAAACTCGCAGGATTCTTGAGCATCAGCGAATGAGTTTATCGGGGACCTTGTCATTCTTGTTACACGGATGCTGTTCGACTGTCAAAATTCACATCTGCTGGAGCTGGTATCATCGGATGGGAATCGATCATTCGGCTATCTAACTCCTTTACGATCACTGTAATCAGAAGACGAGATAAATACATTGAAATCAGTTTCACGAAAGGTTCTCGAAAGATAAAGAAGACCGGTGGGAAACAGAAATTATTAAATTTGGAAACAATCAGAACAGCGCGGAAGTGAAGAGAAAAGCTACACAAGGAGTAGGATTGAATGTGGTGACATGGTGCAGCAGTGGCAGTGGGGTACGCCTCCATCCACTGGGTCTGGGCAGTCTCCTTGCCTCTGCGAGCTGCTGCACTTTGGCCTACTCACAAATAGAAAATGTCTCGCTGCTATCCATTCCCGCCCCCGGGATACCAGAAGAAGGCACCTCAGCTCCCTGCTGATTTAGCTCAGCCCCCCAAGGATAAGGTTTGATATGCTTGGCTTCTCTGTGGATGTTAGCCTTATTAGTAGATCGGGTGGTCTTTGCATGACAATTAAGACATATGTTGTGATATCTCTTGTAAAGCCAAGATCTCGAGGTGTGATACCAATCACTGCGAATCATTGGGTAGAAGAAGTTTTCGAATTCCTTGTCTGGTGCTCGAGTCGACCCCTTGCAGGTGTAGAGCTTTGGTGCTGCAACTCCACCTAGCGTTGTGGCTGAGTCTTTACATTCAAATCCGAGATTTTGGGTTTGAAGGGAATTTGTTTGTTTAACTGTTAAGTGTGTAGACCGGCCTCTTATTTCGAGCGGAGGTTGGAGATAATCCGAAGGTGCCGATCATGTTTGAGTCCCTTGGTCGTACTGTCTTCACATTTGCTCATGCCCTGAAATCTGTGCGCAGCATCTGTCAGCAGCATTGTGTTTCTGTGATGGATTTGTTTCTCTTACTTCTATTTGTCCATTTCTTTGTTGTTGCGACCATCATTTCCAAGTCATTTGAGATCCAGTCACTATTTGCACAGATGTGTGATATGGCCCTTGCTGTACAATACCAGTTTTCTTCTGATGATGGATGCTGCCAGTTTCTTAGAATGTGTTTCGGTCTCGTGACCTCTGGTCTAACATGCGAGCGTTGATTTGTGCCGCAGAAGGACAAGAAAGACAAACATAAAGACAAGAAGAAAAAGAAGAAAAGGGATGGGGATACGAATGGGGATACCCATGGTAAGTCGTTCTCCCTTCTGCTCTCGTCCTGTTGTATAATGATGCCAAGTGTGCTAAGCAACTTGCCAGAGTGTACTCTCATCTGTATAGAGGTGCGTCAGTGTACCCTAGATTGTAGATCGGACCCCATTTGTGTAAATATTTAAAGAGATCATCGGATTTGTCTAAGATTCCAGAACTTGGTAACCGCCGCCAGAAATCCTGTGATCGTAACGAGGAAATTGTTCAGTTGTGAAATAGAAAAACTACAGTGACGAATTAAGCTCGGATATGTGTGATTTCATTAGCTTTTGTATCAGCACCTGCCTCCGATGCAGTGCCCTTATGTTGACAAGGAAACAATCCCTTCTACTTTTGCATCCGTCCTTGGAACTTGGTCAAATTTCAAGGGCTCTTTCTCCTCTGTCAGCTCTGTAGATCAATGTATGCTATATCAGCAGGGCGGTTGCTGATGTCTGAGTTCACTATCGCTCTGTGACACATTCTCTTGACGATACTCAACATCATTGGGTCATGGGTCCGCTCTTGCCTCTGGTACAGACAAGGATTCCTTGCGGCCCAGTAAGCAGCCACGGACTGTTCTTATCAGCGACATTCTACAGCCTAAAGAAGAGAAACAGAATGGGAAAGTGCGGGATGTTTCTCCAACGGCTGTCACTGAGCGCCCACTTATACAGTCAACAGCTGCTGCTGCTGAGCCATCTCTTGTCAGCAAGGGCGAGGTCAGGGATGGCGGGAAGACCCTAGCCCGGAGTGTGCCGGAGAGGACTCCTGTAATTCCTCAACCTTTGTATAGTAAAAAAGAACCCAATGGCAAGGCTTCTGATGTCAAGCCAGGCTTAGTTTTGCCCTCTGAGAGTAGCGCTAGTATTGGGCCCCCCGGCAGTATTAATAACCAGCCTGCGTTGCCCAGCGTTAAGTTAGAACCACAAAGACAGTCTTCCAAGGCTTCTGAATTGCCTTCTCCTCCATGTGAGATGCTGATCCTCAAGCCCACAAGCTCTTGGTCAGACACTCCGGATGAGGATTGGTTGTTCGCAGGCAGGCCCCTTGGGTCTCACCTGAAGCCAAAGGCAGAGGTGGAGAGGGGGGCAGGGGAGTCCTCGGTGCAGGTGTGGGCTGAGTCGGTCTTATTACCCTCCTGCGACCTGTATGCCCTGCCTTATGTGGTCCTATATTGAGATCTATTTGTCTTACTGATTTGTCCATTTGTCGAAATTTTCTCCTTAAGTTCCTCCTCACTGCCCTCGGGGCAGCAACCATCCGCTTATGACAGCTGTCTCCTCTCCCTCACTCTCAGAAGTTTTTTGTATGTCCGATACAGCCATGAAGCTGTAGCTAGGTATGGCTTTTTTGTGTTCTCGGAGCTATTATGTGGAATGTTTTATTTACCTCCTACCTGCGTTCTGGGCCCAAGGGTGCTGAGAATTGGAGACTCATAGCTGACAGTCTCAATCGGTGTGAAGAAACTCCTTCAGAAGAGGCTGTAGAATTTTAGTAACTGAGAACTGGAACTTGGTAGCTTAAGAACATGGAACACCACTGACACATGTCTTTGTAGTAGGATCTTTTTTTGTTACTGAACTTCAAGAAGGTATTGGCAGATTGAATTGTGTACATATTGTGATTGTTTCAAGGTTGGTAAAAGGTTGCTACAATTTTCTAAGGCTCTTTTCTGTTGAAATGGGAATTGGTGTGTACCATCTATATTTTTTGTGCTCCATTTGCTATGTTCAGCATTTTGTTTGAGTCATACTCTCTTGAGCATGAGTCTGTTATGAAACATTCCTTGTTGAATAATGTAACTTCTGCAGTATGTTACTCACTTTTGGATTGCACAGTAAGAGAATGGGACTTTCTGGTGGCTCGAACCCGTTGTTCTATAAATGGCTTCTTTGTTTCACTGGTCCAGCCTTCCTTGGTTGTAAATCTGTGAATGTGCATGTTTGATGATTTGAGTAATGTTTTGGATGGAACTTCAGGGTTGTGAATTAGGGTCTCTACACGCAACTGCTATACTTAGTGACAAATCAACAGGCAGAGTTTGTGAATAGACATTGTCATAGTTTATCTGACTTCGTGAATGTCCAAATCCGTGTTTTGGACTCCTTACTCTCCAGTCGCAATCACAAAAAAATTTAGTGTAAAATAATTCGCGAATGCAACCCGATGATTTGTTCAAATCATACAGAAGAAAATACAAAAATTTATTCACTATCTCGTTGCAAAGACTGCACCAATTACAAAGAAAACTTTGCATACACTGGGATGCTGTGGATGAAAAATGGTCCTGAGTTTCCAGTGAATTTCAGGTGGAAAACTGAATTTTGCAGTGGTCTTAAGAGCCACACGTAAAATACATATTTATGTGTCCTTTAGTAAATACTATGGAGGTTTGAGTGTTCACAAGGAAAATGGAAACTATTACGATTTAATAGCTTGTTTTCAGACATATATAAAGACGATCCATTCTGCGCAGTCAATCTAACTTTCTGACAGTATATGCCTAATTTACGTTCACTGCATTTTGTCAACTACGTGTGGATTTCCAGCTGTCAATAGATTTAGATGTGAGTTGCACGGCGATCAACGCTTTAGTTGAGCTCGATGCGCCTGCAACAATGATGCAACAAGCAGCACATAGATAGAAGTGTAGGTGATGAGAACCAGAAATATCCCAAAACACTATCTTAGTTGCTAATTCTCAATGCAATTGAAGAAGCCCACGACGGTCTTCTGAATGGAACCAATACTGTCATCTCATTGTTGACTCCGAAAGGCTGACGTGTAAATTTTGATAAAAATATGTAACTAGACAAGGTATAAAAAATGAGGGTAAAGAAAGCATTAAATAGCAAAACTTTAAACTCTCCCATTCCACTGATAAGAATTCGTACGGACTATTCTTCAGATGGCCTCTCTTTAATGCCTCAGCTGTTGCCATTCACTTTATGGGATTTTCCATACCAACGGGAAAAGACACTAATCAGATCTTGCGATGGACGAGGAATAGAGGAGCATTTCACCCATACAAGACCACATATTAGACTTAGGCGCCTAAATCCCCTAAAAGTCCTAAACTCCGGTCAATACCCGGCATGCGCATTACATCTCGGCAGTAGTGACATGATTTTCGCTTCGAAATTCAAGTATTGGGGTGCCTTATATTAACTCTTGTGTTGTTGAAAAACGGACAGGCTTGCAAGTTGGTGTCCGCATGGGCAGGAAACACGTCCCGGAGATCAAGATTCTCTGATTCAGAGATTGCCCCAAGAAGTAACAAAGGATAAGTTGGGTGCATTGGCCTCTTCTGAATAACTCACAGCAGCACCATATATTGATAATCTCTGTGGTACCAATCTGCTGTGGATATGGCCCAGCTCAGCCAAGTAAATCTAGCGTTACACTCTACAAACAACGGTATGCCGGTGTTCTGGCAAGTCTGACTACAAAATAACGATTGCTAAATTTTCGTGGATAATTCCAAGGTCCACTTAGTTGGAAGACTCGAAATATGTTGATCTGCTCTACATAGTCGGTAACAGAGGTATGAATGGTGGTACTTCGGGTCTACCCACATGAAAGAGGTGAAGAGGCGAATATGCCAACCTGTGACCATTGCGTAAATAAAACATGTGCTTGGAACATGTTACATTCTTGAAGCAGTGAAAAACTTCAGCATGATATCCAACTGGATGCGCTGTTTGGTGGAAAGTAACAGGGGTCACGCATCGTAAGTCTCTCTCGATTCACTTGACAAAGTCATGGTTCAGCACTTCAGAGGCCTCACTTGAACATCTGAATCAATCCGCAGTTATCCTTCTAGCCAGTCGCGAAATTAGGGTGGCAATCTACCAATCATCTCGTTTCTTCTTGTATGAGATTACTCCACTCTAGTACTGTCAAGGGCTTGTGATCCATTGAATTAAAATTGTCACACACCCCAAAAAACAGCGAATGATTTAAATACAAAACAAACTCTTTATTTTTGAGCGGAAATTAATCTATACAATTCATTCGAAGAATGCCAAGACCATGAGGCTTCTACGTAATTTCGAAAGATCTTTCTAGACATAAAGCGGGTCCGAAATGACAACAGAACTTCCATCTAACATTTCTAGACTGGAGTAATAAAGACGGAAGCATTCTGGGGAAGTTTATGAAGACAGTTCTGACATCCTGCCAGCATCAGCAAGTTATTAACAAATTGAAGTTTTGCAACATCCCTCAAAGCTCTGCGACGGTAAACAAGCTTTCATTCGAGTACATCTGTTACCTGAACCGAGGCATTTATATCCTCAGACTGATGAAGAGCAGAAAATTGAGCACAACTATAAGTTGGAACACAATGTTCGTGCAGGTGGACAGAAAGATAGTTTTGCTGCAAGCAGTTGCAACAAACTCACGTGTGCAGACCAACTGTCCAATTTAAGGGCTCCTTCAAGGGCAGAATCGAAGGAATGACAACCTCAAATACGCTAGATCTGGTGACACTAGCACATAATCAGACTTGGGGACCACTTTGAGATGCCAAGGCCAAACATTCATTACGTCACGGAGAACGAGAAAACATTTGGAAGTTACCTTAACTGAAACCCGCTGTGATATCGGTGATGCTCTCTCACCGAATCTAAAAACAATGGCGAATTATCCTGACTTGAAACCACATTAAACTGACTGTTGACGCTATCTGTAAGTCTTTGTTCGTCTCTCCTTTACAAAGACGTTTCAAATGCCAGGAACTCGATCTGTTTCATTCTCCTGGAACAAAAAGATGTTAAGAGAATTAAAATCCCAAAATTAAAAAATAACAGTAAGAGATGAATATGAGAGCAAAATCATGTGATGCAAAAGTATTTTAACAGCACGGCAGACAAGGATGTACCCTAAACTAACGTTGCTGTTGGAGTCACCTGCACCAACAAATACGACTACATACATGTCAAAGAGACCCCTGAAACACGTGAAATATAACGACAAGTGGGTACAAAACATTGTGGATGATAAACACCAACAGAAATAAGTATCATGCTGCCAAATTTAATACCAGAATAGGCTCATTGTCGTTTCTCATGACTTGACATAGATGACAGCCAACACAATAAAAGTGGAGCAAGTATCCATCTCACCGGTGCAGTGCCTCTATTTCAAGAAAATAGGAAATTACCCGATTAAACACCACGGCAGACTACTCCCCGCAGCAAAAAGAAACAGGCGTGCAGTCCGAAGGAAATCCTGAAAATTTTGAAATCAGAGAAGTGGAAGGGAGTGAGGACTAAGATCTCACCTGCTTGTCGACGAATGTGAGAGCTGTAAACAAGCAGTATCCATTATGTGGAAATTTTTTAACAGTAATTATTCTACTTAAAACCTGGGCAGAACATAATACCGTGCTAGCTCAAAATCGGTTACAATAGCTCCAGATTTTCGTGAATACGACATCCAGAAACTGTCTGGTGATGATCATGACAAAAAGGACGTAGGCAACTGAGACATTTAAGTTTGGCATTCGTCAACTGCAGTTCATTGCTAATCCCTAAAGGTAACACTTTCAGTACACAGTGGTAAAATTTCAGAGCTCCCAGGAAGGAGCAATCATGATGAGAACCATGGTACAAAGAGAAAGATGACATTGAATCACGGAAAGTAGCTTGTATCCTCTGCGCCTCACTCTGTACACCAGAACATTGGCAACACAGATGACAGAATCATTATCATGAAGAGTCGATGAAAGTCAAAATATTATTTAAAAAAAAAGGTCAATATCTAGATTATTCAATGCAGCATATCTTGGCTTGGGTTTGTACAGGACAATAGCCAAGATTTTGCTTCCCGTAAAAAAAAAAAAAAAAAGTATAACATGGTGATCAACTAGTAATTTAACAATGTACAGCTTTAAGAGGCACACCTGACCCTCTCCAGAACAACATTTTCTCCGAACTCAGGATTCCGTTTCCGTAAATCCGATATCTGCACGCAAGCTTTGTCACGTGTTGAAGTAAAGTCGCTTTTAGAAATCAGAGTCACGTCCAAGTAATATATAACTGCATGCAGATATAATCTGTGATGCCCGAGACATGCAAAACCCGGCTATCGACCGGCAGAGCGACCAAGGGGGTGCTACACACAGTTGGAACTAGACTATACCACCCCATGAGAGCATCGCTGAGTGAAATTCCCCCAACAACATTCTGCCAACGCCTAAAAATAACCATCTGCAAGCCTAATCTAATATTTGCTAAAATTTGACGAGATGGGTATTAGGGTATTGTCAATTTGTCGTTGCGAAGGGGTCAGCGACGGCAGTTGCAAGCAAATCGTGGCGCTGATGCCCAAAAATGATGGCAAAAAGTCAAGGCAACATGTGTCTAGCATGACTGCTATGGTCGTGGACGCACAGGAAAAGGAGCGAGATGGCGGGAGCATAGCGGGACGGTGGCGGGATGGTCCCTTCAGTTTTCCCTCGTTGGGTCCAATCTCGCGGGAAATTTTGGGGAACTCATGGGACAGTGATGTGGAACGAATGGGGAACTGCAATGTTACTTTCTGGGTTATTTCTGTATCAATAAGTACATACTTTTCAAAACAGAAAAATCAATATTATACACTATTTTTAATCTTTCAATTTTTAAAATTTTATTGTTGGCATTTACGTTTAGACTGTAACTAGTGGATAGATGGATCTAGATTTCTCAACTACTTCGAGTAATTATATCATTATTTTTATATAATTTTAGCTCAAAATAATATGTTATATACACAGATACACATGTCATTTTTATATATATATTATATATTATATATATATATATACACTAGGAGTTCATGGACTTATGCATATGGCACAAAATGAAGTTCAAAGTAGTGTGTAGTATCAAGGTTTGGGAGAGTGTTGAATATCAAAATTTGGGAAGTGTGAGCAATGTGATTCCAAGTAGAGGATTTAATTTATTGCTTGTGCTTGAATGTCTGCTTGGCCTGTTCCAACCACTTTCAAAATCATGGCATTTGCACAAAAGAAATATTTGCCATATCTTTTGTAGTAGCTTTATTCAAACACCATCAACTTTATATTATATAATTTTATAGTTGCATATCCATGTAATTGAAATTTAGACCAAAATAATATTTTGAGGAGATGAATAGCTTGGAATTGTGAAAGATGTGAATTGTTTGTGAGTTGCAATTTATAAGCTACTGTTGGTATTTAGAGTCTTACAAGATGAATAAATAATGAAGAATAAAATGTTGATCTTCAAATCTTTTGAGTATCCAAAGTATTAATTAAAATATGATAGTTAAAAGAAAGAATATCAAAGTGTAATATAGAAGAATAAATAGTCTTTATAAAACAATCTAGCAACTTATGGCCTTGCTTGTCAGGGATACAAGAATACATAACAAGAATACAAAACAAGAATCTTGAACTACAACAAGGTTTCCAAAAGAAAATCAACAAGAACTTGAATTAAATAGATGAGTACACAAACAACACCAAAGAAAGGTAAGTTAGAACTTCAAGAGATGCATTGTCGAGATTCAAGAATTCTTCAGCCTCGACCCCTATATATACTCCTATCTAGGAGGCTTTCTGAGTGACTACCATCAAACTAAGAAGCTTCTCAAACAGCTTCCACCAACTAGGAAGCTTTTAGAACTCCTACTACTAATTGGGAAGCTTCTTGAGCTCCTTCTACTAATTGGGAAGCTTCTTGAGCTCCTTCCACTAACTAGAAAACTTCTCAACTAACTTTCACCAACTAGGAAGCTTCTCAATTGACTTTCACTAATTCAAGAAGTTTTTAGAATGTTCTAGAAGATTTTGTGAACCTCCGAAGTATATGTCCCTAACATCTCTCCCTTCTTTAGTGACGAGTCTCAAGAGGAGCTCAAACTTATTACATATGTAAGAAATCAAGAATATGTTGTATTAGTAAAGCTATATATTCTATTCTCCATTCTTAAGCAATGGATTCTACTAGTCCTTGAAGAAATCGCATATGGCCTTGAGCTAGTACCTCCGTTGTTGAAATATTCCATCCAAAGATTTGATCTTCATTACGGCCTTCAAAACATCCTCCAAACAAGATCTCAGGGCTAAAAGGGTTTACTTTTCCAAGTTCAAGCAATATCATTAAAGCTTCAGCATTAGAATTAAGACTTGCATGGTTGGATCTTGCTCCTAATGGCTCCAATCGAGATCATACTTGGCACTGAAATATGTTATCCTCACTTTGCTCATTTAAAGGTTGTGAAAATTGCACTAGTTCATTCGAAGCTTACGTGGCAAACTAATCTCCTGAGTCTTCTTCTCTTGATGCTTAGAGGATTCATATGGTGACTAACTTGCTTCTATCACTCTATTCTATCTTTGAATAGACAACTACATCTTGATAAAGGCTTTAGTTTAACTCTCTCCTTCTTTATGAATGTTCTTTGAAATCAATCTTCAGTAAAAAGTTATCATTGAATACGTTTGGATTTGTGGGAATAGAGTTGGTGAAATTCCTATACCTTTTGAATTGCATTGGCGAGATTTGTGATTAGTTTCCATGTGCGCTTATTAATGTCATAGCCCCATCAATGAACAAGATATTCTAATTTGTCCCACCTTTGCCATAAATCAAGTACCTTTTCCACCTTGTATTCTTTATGGTCTTCAATTTCAATATTAGCTGGTGATTGTTGTATTCTTCCTGGAACATGTGACTCTTTATAAGATTCTAAAAGAGAGATGAAAAACTGGATGTACTTTCATAGCAGATGGTAATTCCAAGTGATATGCCACCGGATTGATTTGTTTCTAGATAGAAAATGGTCCCAACCTTTGATAGTCTAACTTATTGCATGGCCGCTTGGTCTTAATATTTTGTCGAAGAAACCATATCTTATCTTCAATATAAAAAGTAGGCAATTGATTTCTAAATTTATCTATAGATGCTTTGTAAGCATCTTGAGCTACTTGTAATTGAAGCTTTAAGGGTTGTTTGGTGTTGCGATAGCTGCTTTGGAATTCCTTCAATCGCTGGATTGTTGTTCTTTGGCGTACTCCACAGATCAAGCTTCGAATGATATTCATAGTTAAAATAAAACGATGTTTGCTGAGTTAAAGCATGATCAATATTATTATATGCAAATTCCGCTAATGGTAGATACAAGATCCAATCATCTTATTGATAGTTAATGCTGCATCATAAATATTGCTCCAAAACTTGGTTAACTCATTTTGTTTGGTCGTCAATTTGAGGATGGAAAGGCAAAAAAAGTTTAATATCCATCTTTAATATTTCAAAAAGATATTTCTAGAACTTAGATATGAACTGGGTCCTCAATCAGATACGATATCATCTAATAGGCCATGATATCGATATATATTATTAAGAAAAAGTCTTGCCGTTTCTTTACTAGACGCAGTCTTTTTGTAAAAGATGATACGAGTCATTTTTGTAAGTCGATCAATTACTACAAAGATACTATCCAATAAATTGGATGGTAGTAGATCCATGATGAAATCCATCGAGATAGAAGACCATATCCATCTTGAAATAAGCAAGGGTTGCAAAAGTCCATAAGAAGGTTGTTGAAGATTTTTGGACCTTAAAGAGATGTCCCAAGAGAGCGCAAAGTCCTTCACTGCCTTCCACATTTGAGGTCACCAAAAATCTTGAGAAATAAGTTCCAAGGTCTTGTTAAATCCAAAGTGACCTACAATTGGAATGTCATGGCGAGATTGAAGAACGCGCAGTCATGTTGGTCCTTCTAGAATATACAAACATTCTTCAAAGTATAGAAGGTCTTCTACAAATTTGAACTAATCAGCATTTTTTCTCATGCAATACTAGACATCCAAGGCCAAAGCATTATTAGTGGTTGCAGCACACACCTCATTGAGAAAATTATGATCAATAGGCACCAATGTAATGGTGGCACAAAGACAAAATTGCTTTTGATTCAACAAGATTGTATATTGTTGATCAAATGTTGCCTCCTCTATCCTTGGTACAAGGTATGATCTCCTTGATAGAGCATCAGATAATCCTTGTTGCTTCCTTAGGTAATAACTGATAATAAAATTAAATTAAGATAGCGACATGTTCCATCGAACTTGGCGACAATTAAGAACCCGAGCTGATATAAAATATTTTAAGTTCTTATGATCTGTATATAAAGTCATAGGATGTATTGCGCCTTCAAAAAAATGACACTATTCTTCAAAAGAATCCATAATAGCAAGAAGTTCCTTATCATGGATTTCATAATTGATTTCAATAGTAGAAAACTTTTGAGAATAGAATGCATCAAGATAGAGTTTGTTATTATTGTTATCATTTATCTCACTTACTCTACCAATACTGCCCAGAGTAAATCTGTAAAAGGGGATTCGAACACAAGGAGAGACTATCCGGATTAAGTTAAACTGTTTGGATCATATAACTAACTAACTACTGAATATTAGAGTCCAATGTATACGTATACACTTTTCTCTAAAATACTGCCGTTCACTCTACTGGTTCTGCTATTCCGCAACTAAAGATACTTCATAACACAATCCTCCACCAATACTCCTACTGTAATCTTTTGTCTTCTTCCAAATTCATAACAATAATTGGCAATGTTATACCATTTTCACAGACTGCATACACCTTCTTCTTTCTCCAATCACTAGAAATAATTCTTCACCTACAACGTCTCTCGAAACAAATTATTATTCCAATATTCTCCACTGCTCAACTCTCATAATCAATACGGCATGACATTCACATCCACAACCAAATTTCATTGATATAGTCGATCTTCAACCTC
The DNA here is from genome assembly GCA_036785485.1 of Physcomitrellopsis africana. NCBI lineage: Eukaryota > Viridiplantae > Streptophyta > Bryopsida > Funariales > Funariaceae > Physcomitrellopsis > Physcomitrellopsis africana. The sequence goes on from JAWRVF010000668.1 coordinate 198,785, forward strand.
CAATTCACTGCAAAGAACTTCACATAACAAACAATCATAATTTCTTACTCATCTACATATATATATATATATATATATATATATATATATATATATATATTTTATTACTGTACTTCATCATTGACATGGTATAATCCTTCGGAATAGAATCCGGATCCTCCACTACAGTCTAACAAAAGAAAAGAGAGAAGTAGCACCAAGCTTATCTCGGCTCAGGACTATCACATTCTGGCCCCGACTCCCCTGTACCGAATTGATTTATACTTGCCTCGTCTATGTTAACTGCTTCACAACCGATGATAACTATTTTTCTTAACATCCTCATCCATTTTGCCTTCTAAATTGGCCATTCATAGGCTTCTTACTTATTCTTAATCCTACAAACTATGTATTGTAAATCCTAAAATTCCTACCCATTCTACATAGCCCCACTCTTAATTGTGCAGCGCCCTCGTAAACACAAAATTGGTAAAAATATTTGTTATGAAGCTGGCTCTTGAAATTGAGATGCTCTTGGATTCGTAGGAGGTTCCTGTGCATCTGGCCTTAATGGCACGTCCTCATCCTCCTCTGATAAATTGACATGGTTACTCTTCAACTGTGCTGATAAATCTTCATTACTCGCTCCCAATTCCCGAATTTGAGCCTCTAATTGTAAAATCCTGGCATCTTTCGCCTCTAATTGGTGTCCTTGTTGCTTCATCTTTTCTTCCAGCTCACTAGTACTCGAAACTGGTGGAACGGATACATGTGGCCGAATGGCATTGGCCAAGTCGCCTTCCAATTTTTTCACTTCATCCTTCAAGGCACCAATTTTTGCATGCAGCTTATCCGTTCCAATTCTGTATTGGTCTCTCAATTGTACCTCTTCCTGTTTTAATTTCGCTGCTTTCTCATGTTCTGCCTACAACTGACACTTCAATGCTTCCCGTTCCAAATCCCATATCCTGCAATTCTCTATTAATTCTTGCTTTTGACTGTTCAAGATTCTTTGAATGCAATCTTTATCATTCACCCAATTTTTCTTTTCCTCAGCTAACTTCCGGTCCACTACCAGCTTGGATTCCGTCTTTGCCCGAATTAGGTGATCTTATTCCACAATTTGGCGGCTTTTTTCCATTATCTCCTTCCGGCTCGACTCCAATTGTTGTCTTAAATTTCCTTCCAACTGACTCACTGTAAGCTGCAATTGGAAAATTTGACCCAAGATTACTTCTATGAAGTTCTCTCCCTCCAGTATTCAAGTGTTCAAAATTGGAGCCTCATTCACCCTTTTAATTACTGCACAAATTGAAGCTTGCTCTGGTATCATCTCCAAAATAGCCTCCTGTTCTTGCAATCTGCTTGATTCTCCAATTTTGTGCACCACTACCCCTGGACCAACTGGTAAACTCCGCATATCTTGTTGCAGCATTGGGAAAGGTACACTCTTCTCCCTTACTGGTTGACTTAACGTATGTGCAATAATGGAGTGCACATAGTTAGAGCATAACAAAGAAGCGAATTTATCCGTTTTCTGCTTGGCTCCTATTTTTGCATGGATATGGTTTGCTATAAAGGCTGTCCAGTTAAAGACCATGCCTTCAAGTGTTCCAATTGCAGCAAATAACAAGCGCTTGGACATATACGTGGTATGCCAGTTGAAGCCTAGCCGCTTTTGAATGAACCGCATCTACTCTGCAAGCTCTGGAGTAAGTGCCTCCGCCACTTTCCAGCCTTGATTCTTTTCAAAGGACATCATATTGACTTTGAAGTAACTTCCCGGTCTGAAGTCACTCAACACTTCGATTCCTATCGCTAGCTCACCTATTGGTAAATATAATACCTTCTATAAGATACTGTCATGGACATATACATAGTTACCTATATGATTAGATAGAACTAGATAAAGAAGGTAAAAGCAGATTAATTCCATAATATCTTTAGAAAAACTTCCTAGAAATTTCATAGACACTGCTTTGACTTTATAAGTGTCCATAGTAGACTTTTAGATTAAAAACTTGGTCAATAAATTAGCCACATGTCGCACATGTTGGTAGCTTGAAGACCAAGCTAAATATGTGGCGAACATATAGGAAACTTGTCCTGCAAGTTTGACACGTGTCTTGCAACTTGGACACGTGTCTTGTAAATTGGATACGTGTTGGAGGTCCTATAGAACGTCGCCACTTAGCTCTTAGGTAGATAGTATAAATAGAGACAAGAGTGAAGCCTTCTTCACTCTTGTCAACTCCTTTCTTGTTTCCAGTCTAGTTCAAGAGTCTCTAGTTTTCTTGTCTTTTGGCATTAGCCATTCCAGTTTCTTTTTAATATATATACTTCTTTATATTTATTTCTTTGAGAGAGGTCTCACTTATTTATTTGACTTCATCCTGTTATTGTCCTTGACAAATTGACAAGAGTACACATATAGTATCAGAGCTTTGTCTTTTTTTGATTAAGAGTGGATTATCCCTTTCTCTTGATAAGACATAAGCATATTAGAAGTTGTGGAGTACCCACTTCTAAATTGATATTGTTTCTAGAATTTTTTTTCTTTTGAGTGTATATTCCATATTTCTTGAAGTAAGAGTAGACATCTTCCTTTCTATTATATTATCATGGCAGAGCTTGCAGAAATGAAGAGTGCAATGGCACAAATACAAAAGCAAATGAGAGAACTAATGCTTGTAATGCATCAACTCAATTTACCACCACAAGGAGCATCAAGATTAGCAGGAAGTGAAGATGTAGAGATGGTTGGAGCTACGTCAATATCTACACCAAACCATGCTACCTCACCGATGATAGAGCACTGTTCAAACATTAGAGAACCAAAAATCAGTTTGCTTGAGAAGTTTGATGGCACAAGATCTAAGTTTTGAGGATTCATCAATCAAGTACAACTAGTGATCGAACTTCAACCTCAGAGTTATCCTACGCAAGGATCTCAAGTTAGGTTTATTGGAACGTTACTTTCGGGCCCTGCCTTATCATGGTTTTCATCTTTTTTTGAACAACGTGATCCAATATTGGATAATTTTGGAGGCATTTTTTGTGGAATTTTGATCGATGTTTGGAGAACATGATGCAATTCGTGTTGCAACCAACAAGATTCGCATCCTACGACAAGGCAATTGATTAATGTTATTATACGCTTCACAATTTCAACAACTAGCGACCGACATCAAGTGGGACAATGCTGCACTCATCAGTCAATTTTTCTATGGATTACAATATGAGGTAAAAAAATTAATGCTCAATTTATCCGATCCTCAGACATTGAGTCAAGCAATTGATTTTGCTGTGAAGTGTGACAATTGACTTTTTGAGTTTCGATCCGAGAGTCATACAAGGGAGCCTCAACGTTATTATTCAATGGCAACATCAACATCCTCACAAAACATACATTCGGAAGTAGAAGACATGCAAATTGATGCGGTACGTTTTAAACCTCTTACTGAACAAGAAAAGATTCGTCGTCATCAAGAAGGATTGTGTTTATATTGTGGAGAACCTAAGCACACTGCCCAACATTGTCCAAAG